>JAAALK010000082.1:74239551-74255173 GCA_019279435.1 Zizania palustris
GTATGCACTTCGAAGACAAACTTCGAACACACTTAGAACCGAAAGCTCCGAAGCTGAACCTTCGAATCACAAAAACTTCGACATAACACACAAACAGACAACCTTCGAACAAAGAAGCGAAGTCTGTCACGTGACAGAAAAGCAAGTCCGAACCCAATGCTCTACCTTCGAAAAGAGCAAGCTCCGAAAACGAAGACGAAGGATGACACGCTACTAAAAATCATGCGAAGCTAAGAGGAAAGGCAAGCTTCGAAGTTAACATCGAAACTTAACGAAGTGTGAACTTCGAACAGCTAGGGCCGAGGTACCTTCGCACTGTCGTTCGAGTATGCGATGCTGTCCGTTCTGAAAATACTTCGAAGCAAGCGACACAGGACACAAAGACCTAGGTTCGAAGTCTGAGCGAAGCCTTTAACGATGTTCGATCGAAGCCTGCCTCACGGAGCTGAGGGGCTTCGAACAGAGAAGGGGCTTCGCCAGACACAGTCAGAAAAGTGATTTTTAGTCCTACCAACCCGATCGAAAAGTAGAACAGTAAAAGTAAAAAGCTGGCGCAGAAGTACTGTAGCTACAGTGGAGTACTACTTGCAAATCGCAAGAACTAGTACTCTGCTCGTGAAGAACAGAAGCTTCTTCACACCTGCCGAAGCCTACAAAGCTTCAAAAATCACAGGGAAACTTGCTTTGTAGATGAAAACGACCCATTTAAAACCTTGCAGATGCAGCACACAAAGAAATAGAGCATTTACTACAACATTAAAAGCAAGGCAAGATACACAGAGAGTGAACTCCCTGGCGGCGCAAGCAGGGAACAGGAGAAGAGAGAGAAAAACGTGAGAGGCAAAAATGACCCAATAGAGTAGTATTTAATTTCAGCAAAAGGGTAGTCCAAACCCTAGGGATTGGGGTGCTATTATAGGCAGCCCAACACTAGGAATATTCTACCAGCCCCTTAGGGTTTTACAGACTCAAAAATACAGAAAAAGACTCTACTGCCCTTAGGTATTTTTACAGACACAACTGACTGACTGTGGGCCTAGAGTAACAGATGACATATCCGAAAGCTACTCTTCTGGACAGTCGGATACAGAATCAACGGTTGTCAGTTTTACGCCGAAACTGACAAAGCCTCCACCAGCTTTGCACCAGGTACCCGGATTGGGCCGGCCCGACTCCGCAGCTCTCTCAGCCCGGCAATCGCTCACCGCCCGTGTACCTGAGTCAGTCCTGGTCAACAGCCCAGTGGGTCTTCTACTGCTTCTGGCCCATGTACCCGGATTGGGCCAGCCCGACTTCGCAGCCTCCTCTGCCCGACAGTCGCTCGCTGCCCGTGTACCTGAGTCACACGCGGCCCATGAAACAGCAGATCTCTTCTTCTTCTGTCCTCTTTGACTATCGTTGACAATGACTCATCACTTCTGGAGCCATGAGGCCCACGCTATTCAGCATGGCTCCTCAATCTCCCCCTTGATGAGTGCATTGTCAACACTACTCTTTTTCAGCTCTTCAGCATCTGCGAACAAATGTGGAAACACGAAAACAAAACACAAGAAAAACAAAGAAGAAGAAAAATAAGGTAAAAGTTTAACCCTAATGACCAAAAGCCAAATAAAGCAAGAACCGGTCATTATGGTTAACCAAAACGTAAAGCTCAAAATGAGTGCGATTGCAGAATAACAAGGATATCAACAGAGTAAGAACTCCCCTAAACTCTGATCCCAAATTTTCTCCCCCTTGTTGACAAGTGAACTCATCAAGCACTCAAAAGAGACACAGACTCCCCCTGAAATGCAACTCCCCCTCAAAATATGCAGTGAATGCAATTGGGGTGCAGGTGGAGTGAAGAAAGCATGCTTCTCAGATATGATTGACTGCAAATACAGTATCTAACAGGTATAGCAAAAGAGATACTGTCCAAGACACATGGCATGATCAGTGCAACAGGTGATATCTAAAGAAAGTCATTTAGCACGTATTTTTCAGTTTTGGCAAATAAAAGCATCACCACATTCTCTAGTAAACAAGCAAGATAAAGCATGAGATGCAGAAGCTAACTGATATCTACCAAGATAAGCTTTGTTCAAAAACAAAGTGCTTCAGCAAACTTGTTATCCCTTTAAAGTTCAGGCTTTTTCATTTTCCTTTGTCATTTTTGTGCCAAGGGTTATTTGCATGTCAAACCTTATACTAACCGACCAAGTCAAGCCTAGGCCAGAACTGGACCATCAGAAGCTTAAGACATTGGTCTTGGCATACACTACACTGTCCTAGTTCATACCAAAGTGCTATGGTAAGCAGTCCAGAACAATGCAATGCGACAAAGCAAACCCACTTGGATCTTTTCAACTTAAGCATAAAAAGGCATGGAATTTTCATTCATTTTTGATTTTATAGCACAATTTCCATGTTAAAGCATAAAGATGTCCAAGTTGCATATCTGCATCTATGTGATGAACTGGCTACAAGGCATGCAGCAGATAGCAAAAACACTCAGCCTACGCATGCTAGTTACCAGAAGCAATGGTGATCATTTTTCAGGTTTAAAGCATAAAAGCCATGCATATGACAGATATATCAAGTGAACTGAACCAAAGCATGATCATTGACAAGTAATCAAAAGCATGTACCAGCTAGACTAAGTAAAGCAGTTCAATCATATAACAGAAGCAGGCTCAAATGTGTGATATGTGAATATGTATGATATGAACACACACAAAAAGACTCAAGAAAAGAGTTAAAAGAAAAACTGACGCAAAATATCCTAGAAAGGATACACAACACCCAAATCCCCTCGTAAACGCTCAAAAGTAGATTGATCTAGGGGTTTGGTAAAAATGTCAGCCAACTGATGATGGGTATCAACATGAATAAGGTCAATGACACCTTTCTCATATTGATCCCGCAAGAAGTGAAAGCGCACATCTATATGTTTGGTTTTTGAATGGAGACACGGGTTTTTCCCTACACTAATAGCACTGGTGCTGTCGCAAAACAATGGAACCCTGGTAGGAAAGAGCAACCCAAAGTCTCGTAGAGTAGAAATCATCCAAACCATCTGTGAGCAGCAGCTGGCAGCAGCTACGTACTCAGCCTCTGTGGTCGAAAGAGCAACTCCAGATTGCTTTCGAGAAGACCAGGATACAAGGGAAGAACCAAGAAACTGGCAAGTACCGGAAGTCGACTTGCGATCCAACCGGCACCCACCAAAGTCGGCGTCCGAAAAGCCAGATAAATCAAGTGATGATGATGCTGAATAATAAAGACCAAGATCAGGCGCATAGGTGAGATACCTGAAAATGCGCTTGACAGCCTGCCGGTGAGACGCGCGTGGTGAAGACTGAAAACGCGCGCAAAGTCCCACGGCGAACTGTATGTCTGGTCTTGTTGCCGTCAAGTACAACAGCGAACCGATCATCCCTCGAAATTCTCTCTCATTGACCTTGACACCGCTCTCGTCCTTGTCCAAACCCCCAGAAGTGCCCATCGGGGTCATCTGCGGCTTCAATTCACCACCAAAGTCAAATTTCTTAAGCATGTCACGAGTATACTTACCTTGGTGGATGAAGGTGCCGTCCTTGGTCTGCTTGATCTGGAGCCCTAAAAAGTACTTAAGCTCACCCATGAGGCTCATCTCAAACTCACTGTGCATCTGCTCAGAAAACTTGGACACAAGAGAATCAGTAGTACCGCCAAAGATAATATCGTCCACGTAAATCTGAGCAACTAAAAAATCTGAAGCATCTCTGAGCAAGAAAAGAGTTTTGTCCACAGAACCCATCACAAAGCCCTTCCCCAACAAAATTGCTTCAACCGGTCATACCAAGCCTGGGGGCTTGCTTCAACCCGTATAAAGCTTTATGCAACTTAAAACATGTCGAGGAAACTTGGGGTTCTCAAAACCGGGGGGTTGCCTAACATAAACCTCTTCCTCTATGAACCCGTTCAGAAAAGCACTCTTAACGTCCATTTGAAACAGCTTAAAACCCTTTGAAACGGCAAAAGCTAGAAGAATACGAATGGACTCAAGACGGGCCACAGGAGCGAAGGTTTCTTCAAAGTCAATACCTTCCTTCTGGCAATAACCCTGGGCGACTAGTCGAGCCTTGTTGCGCACCACAACCCCATCTTCACCTTGTTTGTTCTTGAATATCCACTTGGTGCCTATGGGGTTGCATCCAGGTGGCGGCTCTACTAGTGTCCAAACCCGATTGCGGACAAAATTCTCAAGCTCTTCTTGCATAGCATTAATCCAATTAGAGTCAGAAAGAGCATGAGAAATATCTCTGGGCTCAAATGATGCAACAAACGCAGATTCAGCAAACACAGCGAGAGAGGCAGAAGAACGCAAGGTCCTCTCAGTCAAATCACCAATGATGAGCTCTGAGGGATGGTCACGCTGAACTGCTCGGGTTCCCTGGTGATCTGAAGTCACCTCACCGGAGTCAGCAGCTGGCACCTCTGGACTCGACTGAAGGGGCTCGATCGAAGTGGAAGAAGTGATCAGAGGACCGCCTTCATCATCAGTCGAAGTCACAGAAGGTGTGGGCTCTGCGGGGGATGCAGAAGGCCCGCCCTCAACAGCAGCTGGAGTATCCTCATCTTCCTCGAAGATGGACTCTTCGAGCTCATCATCACCAGAAAGCTCAAAAGAAGGAGTCAAAGAAGGCAAGGACTCATCAAAAGAAACTTCACACGTCTCGACAAGCAGCTGGGATTCGAGGTTCCAAACACGGAAGCCTCGAGAATGCAATGCATAACCAAGAAAAACACCATCCCAGCAACGAGACTCAAATTTGTCCAAGTGCCCTCCCTTCTTGAGCACGAAGCACTTGCAGCCAAACGCTCGCAAGTGGCTCACTTTGGGCTGTCTGCCAAATCGCAACTCATATGATGTCTTACCAATGTAAGCTCTAAGAAAGATGCGGTTGGTCAGATAGCAAGCCGTGTTCATGGCTTCAGCCCAAAAACGCCTAGGAGTCCTGTGCTCATCGAGCATCGTCCTGGCCATCTCAACTAGCGTGCGGTTCTTTCGTTCCACAACGCCGTTCTGTGGGGGAGTGTAAGGAGAAGAAAACTGATGGTCCAGACCCTGATCACCACAGAAGCTGACGAACTGAGAGTTCTTGAACTCAGAGCCGTTGTCGGAGCGAATTGCTCGCATCCGGCCATTGTTCTCATTCTTCAGCTTCAAAATCAGGTCATGGACAAATTGAAAAGTTTCATCCTTAGACTCCAAAAAGAAAACCCACGAGAAACGAGAAAAGTCGTCAACAATCACAAGTGCATACCACTTCCCACCGACTGAGCGCACCCGAGCTGGACCTACAGTGTCCAAATGTAAAAGCTCGCCTGGATACGTAGTCATCACCTGAGTCACAGGTGAGTGAGAAGCGGCAACCATTTTCCCATGACGACAGGGATGACAAACTAGATTCTTCTCCATCTTAAGCTTAGGCAATCCTCGGATGAGGTCCATAGAGCTTAACCTGACTAGCAGATCAAAACTCAAATGACCTAACCTCCTATGCCACTTCCAGAGCTCAGAAGAAGATCCAGCAATCAAACAGCGAGAAGGGCCAAAAGAACTGGAGAAGTCAATTCGAAAAACTTTACCGAAGGGTAAAATCTGACAAACCAAAGACCCTCTAGAATCAACCACAGAAGAATTGCCCTTCTTAAAACGCACTTCCAAACCATCCTCAAGAAGTTGCGACACAGAAATTAAATTAAAGTTCAGATTTTTAACCAAAGCAACATTCTTTAAAGAGAAATGATCTGAAATGCTGATTGAGCCTATGCCACTTACTTTCCCTTGACCGCTGTTCCCGAATGTAATGTACTCTTTGGAGCTCGGGGGAGTGAGACTGGAGAACCATCTGCGATGTCCCGTCATGTGGCGAGAGCATCCTGAGTCCATGATCCAAACATCCTCCAGTCCCCGGTCCTGCACAATCAATGTCTGTAAGTGGGAGCAAATGGTCCGGCACCAGGTTTAGCAAAAGAGCTAAACCAGTGTCGAGCCATCTGCTCAAAAGATGGAAAGCGAAAACCATCAAAAGAGTTTGGACCAAAACGCGGCTCAACGCGCGGTCCACGGTTCTTCCTAACCCTACGGCCACGAGGTCCAGAACCGTAGCCAACTCGGTCTGGAACTCTGCCGGAACGAACACCACCTACTGGAGCACGGGTAGGAAAACCGTCTCCTCTACCACCATCTACACGACGCGGCCTGGCCTCTAGCCTCTCCCCGCGCCGAGGAACACGCAGTCTACCACCCTGCTGGTAGAACTGCACCTGATCACTACGAGCCCTCTCTGCTCTCTCAACCCGCTTCCTCCTGAAGCAAAACTCCGCAAGATGCCCGTCTCTCTGACAAAACTCACAATGATAGGTAGGCTTCTTGGGATGTGGTTGAGGCTTGGGATTCTTGGGCTTGGTAGCGTTTGGTGTGGTCTTCTTGGGCTGAGAGGGTCCAGGAAGAGAGTCTAGAGAAGAGTGGAGGTGTTTGGGCTTAGGAACCCAGATAGGCTTCTTGGGTGGAGCTTTGGGTGGTTCATGAATTACTCCATCCTTGGGCTGACAAGCCTGGGAGGTCTCAGTGGAGTGAGTCTTGGGATACCTCTGCTCTGGAGTCATTTTACTCCACTCCACTGCCCGGCTGATGGCACTCTCAAAGTCAGCCTTGGTGTAGGTGTAACCTACCCCAAACCCATCCTGCCTCTTGAACTGCTGGATCATCATGCCAAGCTGTGGTTCTCTGGCACTGATCCAACTCAGGATAGATCGGAGGTAAAAGTTCTCATTCTGAGAAACAGCTAGCTCCTCTCTCAAAGAAGCTAGAACCTCCACCTGAGACAAGCAGGTCTCACACTCATTCTCTACTTGGACAGACTTCCCGGCTTTTAGCTTAATCAACTCCATTCTAAGAGACAGGCAGTTCTCACAGACGGTGGGTGGAACTGACAGTGTCTCAAGCTCTAGCCTAGTCTGGGCAAGCTCAGCTCTCAACCTCTCAACATCACCCAAATGCTCATCGCCCTTGGATTTCAGCTCAGCTAAGGCAGCTAGATGAGATGGGCAATCAACACGGGGTGCGACGACAGTGGCGTGAGCATCTTTCAGCTCCTGCTGAGCGCTTTCAAGCTCAGTGGCCAAAGCGTCCCTCTCATCAACCCTTTCTGTGTACCTGGATTTCAGAGTCGACAGGTCACACAGAAGCACCTCACACTTCGGGCACTCACTGCTATCACCCAAGCAAGGGGAAGAAGATAGACTTTCTATTCTACCGTTGGCCACGGCAAGCTCACTTTCTAACTCGTCTATCCTTTTCTTAGCCCCCCTAAGCAGTTTCTCCCGATACTTCAACTCCTGACGATTGCTCTCAAGTAAATCTACAATTTCGCGCTCATAAGATGATACCTTGCTATCGTCGTCGTCGGAGTCGTCGGAGGAGCTCTTTTCTTCTCTATCCCCAAGAGCCATGGAGCAGAAGCTCTTGCGGGATCTTCGGCGCTGGTGTGTGCGGCTCTTCGGCTTGTCTCCGAAAGCCATGAAGCAGAGGCCCGCCGGATCATCCTTGTCCTTCCCCTTCTTGATGGTAATCTCCTCACCACTTGAGCTCGATGAAGAGGAAGAAGACGTGGATCTCTTGGAGTAGCTCTTCTCCATCTCGGCGAAGAAGGCCTTGTCGCGCTTCTTGTTCTCTCGCCGGTAGTCCTTCAGGGCCTTCTTGAAGAACCGGGTCTTCGGCTTGCCCTTGGTGAAGGAGGGGCTCTCATGCTTGCCGGAGTCGTGGAAGCTGCTACCGGTGCCCTTCTTGTATCCATTGCGCTTGGGGCAGTCGACGATGAAGTGTCCTGGATCACCACATTCAAAGCATCCGGATTTTGTGCCGTGTCTTTTGAACATTCTTTTATCATAGACACGACGCACCCGGTTGTTAAAGAGACACAATTCATCATCTCCCAACAACTCAAGCTGGTCCTCAGTGATAGACATCAAGGAGAACCCAGCACAACTCACAGCAGAGGGATCAACAGAAGGTGTAGCAAGGGCCAGGGATTTTGATCCAGAGCCAGTGAGATTTGATCTCAACTGGATATCTACCTCAGTGGCCTTCAGCTTGCTAAATAACTCAGAAATGGTCAAGGTATCGTAAGAAGTGCTCTCAACGATAGATGATACCTTGATCTCCCAGATCTTTGGGTCCAAGGTATGAAGAACCTTGAGCGCCTGCTCATGATCTGAGACTAACTGAGCACCCTCAGCCTTGTTGTCCCGAAGCTTGTTAATGATCGACTGAAAGCGACCAAACAAGGCTTCAACAGATTCACCCGGCTTCTGTGTGAAGTTCTCATATTCACGCCGGTAGGTCTGATAGAGCCGAGCCTTGACCTGGGCTGTTCCCTCATGGTGTGCCTTGAGGGTAGCCCAGATCTCTCTCGCAGTGGAGAGATGACTCACACGCTCAAACTCAGTGGGACCTAATCCAGAAAACAAAATATTCACAGCCTTACTGTTGCTCAGATGCTGAGCAATGATACCAGCAGTACCGTGCTCAGCGACTGGCAGAATGACAAACGTGCTGTGAACGCAAATGTCCCATATGTCCGAACCCTGGCTCATGAGATAGGCTCGCATGCGAGTCTTCCAATAATTGTAGCCATAGGCTTCCAAGGACGGGACCTTGCCTGGAGACGTCATAGTCACTACTGGGGTTTAGAACCGGTTAAGGTATGGAAAAACCCTAACCTCGCTCTGATACCACTTGTAGGACCGAAAGTAGCGACCAGAGGGGGGGTGAATGGGCGCCTTAAAAATTCTTTCGAATCAATGGCCTGTTCCCAATACCCAACGCACCTCAAAAACTACGCAGCTAAAAATAAACAGAAGGCCTAAGTCTAAAGGTTTCTAACCTAGAAGCAACTGATGATAAACAGTGTGAATCTAAAAGTAGTGCAATCTAGGCAGATGAACAAGTTATAACAGGCCTAAACTTCTCAATGAAATGATCTAAGTATGTATAAAGTGAAAAGAGAAGTTACTGTCCAAAGTTGTCTCCTGTTCGGAACTTGGCGAAGCCCCCTTCGCACGTCGAGGTCTGCTTCGGAGGTTGGTGACGAAGTCTGTCCGAAGTGCCGAAGGTGTCACGGTCTAGCCTAGTTCGAAGCGGTAAAATGCGAAGTGTACTTCGAAGTGAAATAAAACAGTGCCGGAGCTTGGTTTGAAGTAAGCACTTCGAGGACAAGACTTCGAACACAACTTCGAGTCACGAGCTTCGGAGCGAAGTAAAACAGTGCCGAAGCCTGCTTCGAAGTATGCACTTCGAAGACAAAACTTCGAACACACTTAGAACCGAAAGCTCCGAAGCTGAACCTTCGAATCACAAAACTTCGAACATAACACACAAACAGACAACCTTCGAACAAAGAAGCGAAGTCTGTCACGTGACAGAAAAGCAAGTCCGAACCCAATGCTCTACCTTCGAAAAGAGCAAGCTCCGAAAACGAAGACGAAGGATGACACGCTACTAAAAAATCAATGCGAAGCTAAGAGGAAAGGCAAGCTTCGAAGTTAACTCCGAAACTTAACGAAGTGTGAACTTCGAACAGCTAGGGCCGGAGTACCTTCGCACTGTCGTTCGAAGTATGCGATGCTGTCCGTTCTGAAAATACTTCGAAGCAAGCGACACAGGACACAAAGACCTAGGTTCGAAGTCTGAGCGAAGCCTTTAACGATGTTCGATCGAAGCCTGCCTCACGGAGCTGAGGGGCTTCGAACAGAGAAGGGGCTTCGCCAGACACAGTCAGAAAAGTGATTTTAGTCCTACCAACCCGATCGAAAAGTAGAACAGTAAAAGTAAAAAGCTGGCGCAGAAGTACTGTAGCTACAGTGGAGTACTACTTGCAAATCGCAAGAACTAGTACTCTGCTCGTGAAGAACAGAAGCTTCTTCACACCTGCCGAAGCCTACAAAGCTTCAAAAATCACAGGGAAACTTGCTTTGTAGATGAAAACGACCCATTTAAAACCTTGCAGATGCAGCACACAAAGAAATAGAGCATTTACTACAACATTAAAAGCAAGGCAAGATACACAGAGAGTGAACTCCCTGGCGGCGCAAGCAGGGAACAGGAGAAGAGAGAGAAAAACGTGAGAGGCAAAAATGACCCAATAGAGTAGTATTTAATTTCAGCAAAAGGGTAGTCCAAACCCTAGGGATTGGGGTGCTATTTATAGGCAGCCCAACACTAGGAATATTCTACCAGCCCCTTAGGGTTTTACAGACTCAAAAATACAGAAAAAGACTCTACTGCCCTTAGGTATTTTTACAGACACAACTGACTGACTGTGGGCCTAGAGTAACAGATGACATATCCGAAAGCTACTCTTCTGGACAGTCGGATACAGAATCAACGGTTGTCAGTTTTACGCCGAAACTGACAAAGCCTCCACCAGCTTTGCACCAGGTACCCGGATTGGGCCGGCCCGACTCCGCAGCTCTCTCAGCCCGGCAATCGCTCACCGCCCGTGTACCTGAGTCAGTCCTGGTCAACAGCCCAGTGGGTCTTCTACTGCTTCTGGCCCATGTACCCGGATTGGGCCAGCCCGACTTCGCAGCCTCCTCTGCCCGACAGTCGCTCGCTGCCCGTGTACCTGAGTCACACGCGGCCCATGAAACAGCAGATCTCTTCTTCTTCTGTCCTCTTTGACTATCGTTGACAATGACTCATCACTTCTGGAGCCATGAGGCCCACGCTATTCAGCATGGCTCCTCACCCTCCAATCTTGTGAGCAGCAGATGGGATGTAGAATTGAGCCATCTCTTCTTCTGACAAAGGATTGTGAGTAAACTCATCATGCAGTCTGAGGCCAGAAGAGAACCTTATGTCCCAAGCACTCTGAATTTCTTGCTTTGTAGCAATGCAAAAGATATCTCCCGTCATCCATGTAAGAGAATCACAAGTGGCAGGTATGAACACTGTGGCATAAAACTGACGGATAACATCCCAATTGAAATCTTGCTTCAGACTCACTATTTTGTTTATACCAACAGTTCCAAATATGTTCCTGAGAGCTGCAACCTCTCCACTTAGATCCCTCCAAGAAATCCACTTATGAGGAGCAAAAGAACGGTTCTCATATGCAATGTTGAATACCTCTTTCTGAAATTTTGTATGAAACCGCTGATCTGATGTATCTCTTGGTCTGAGAAATTGATTGTGGTGGCGCAGACGAGCAAAGTTCTCTTGATTTCGGACATCCACCTTGAATTCCAAAGAAGCAAAAGGATCTTCACTAGCTGCTGGTGGCTGAGGTGCTAATTCTTCTTCATTCTCAGAGCTGTCATCCTCACAGGCAAAATCCTCGTCACTGTCATCTTGAAAGTGCCGGGATGATTGGCCACGGTCCTCGACAAACTTTGAGCGACGCTCATTTCCTTGAGAACGGCCGGTGCGAGGCATGACGGCAAGGGAAAGTGAACTCGAGGTCGGACCGGAGAAGATCCACCGGTTGGACCGGCAAGAAGATCGATGAAACGAAATTTTTAGGGTTTGGGGGCAAGAGTGGAGGAGAGGAACTCGGTTTGAGAGGAGAGGAAATAATAGAGGGGAGAGAAAACTGAATAGAGAGGGGAGTTATAACCCTGCCCGAGCCCCGGTCTGACCGGCCATGTAGGCCCGGTTGGACCGACTCAGCAAGGGCGGTCGGACCGGCCATGTAGGCCCGGTCAGACCGACAACACTAAAGCTCAGCAGTTAAATTTCAAAGCACAAAGAGGAGCATAAGTGAGAAATATAGCAAAATAATTTTGAAAAATTTCAAACTTTGCAGAAACTTAGTATAACTCCCAAAGTTTATAAAACATCAAGTTTTCAAATTTTTAAGTTCAAAAAGAAACCGTTTGCAGCCAAAGTTTTCAACATGTCCGAACTCTTGTCCGAACTCTTGTCTGAACTTTAATTCTTTGAATATCTTTTGATAGGATGGACAAAGTTAAAACATTTGAATATGAAAAATGATCATATGATCCATATCTATAAGTTTTGTTTTGGACAAAAGTTCAAAATATGTCTTGAAATAAAATCATGGGAAAAATTCATTTTTAACTCAAAGATAGGATTTTGAGGATACCAAAACTTTCAAATTTTGTTTTTCAACAAACTGAGCAATTTCCAACATATAAGAGTAACCATATACTCCCCCTTAATGTATAGCCTTAGAAACACATATAAAAGTTCATGAACTTCAAATATGGCACTGCAATCATAAAAGCATACATATGTCACAAGGATGGAAACTTCTAAAACTCACACATATGCATGATTTCAAGCCACATTTGAGAAGTCTATTATATTCAATTCATTCCTAAGCTTACAAAAGCGGGATTCATCAAGTGGTTTGGTAAAGATATCTGCTAATTGATCTTTGGTTCTTATGTGGCTAATGACAATGTCACCTTTGCCAACACGATCTCTTAGAAAGTGGTGGCGAATATCAATATGTTTGGTTCTAGAGTGTTGGACTGGATTGTTAGCAATTTTGACGGCGCTATCATTGTCACAAAGAAGAGGGACATTTGAGAATTCTATTCCAAAATCAAGCAAGGTTTGCCTCATCCAAAGTAATTGCGCACAACAACTACCCGCGGAGACATATTCTGCCTTAGCGGTGGAAAGGGCAACGGAGTTTTGTTTCTTAGAGGCCTAAGAAACAAGAGACCTCCCAAGGAATTGACACCCTCCAGAAGTGCTTTTACGATCAACTTTGCAACCGGCATAATCCGAATTGGAATAGCCAATTAGCTCAAATTTAGCACCTTTGGGGTACCACAAGCCTATATGGATGGAATGTTTTAAATATCTTAGAATTCTCTTGACTGCCATCAAATGACAATCTTTTGGTGCGGCTTGAAATCTAGCACACATGCAAACACTAAACATGATATCGGGCCTAGATGCGGTAAGATAGAGCAAACTACCAATCATGGATCTATATAATTTTTGATCTACCGGTTTACCTCCCTCATTTAGGTCGAGATGTCCGTTGGTCGCCATAGGGGTCTTGATAGGCTTTGCTTCCATCAATCCGAACCTTTTGAGAAGATCATGAATATACTTCGTTTGGCTCACAAAGGTTCCATTCTTGAGTTGCTTGACTTGAAGTCCAAGGAAGAAACTCAATTCTCCTATCATGGACATCTCAAATTCCCTAGACATCATATCACCAAAACTTTGCACAATTCTTCATTAGTAGAACCGAATATGATATCATCAACATAAATTTGACAGACAAAGAAATCATCATTAATTATTTTTTGTAAACAAGGTAGTGTCGACTTTACCAATTTTAAAACCCTTTGAGAGGAGAAAATCTCTCAATCTTTCATACCAAGCTCTAGGAGCTTGTTTTAGACCATAGAGAGCTTTTGAGAGTTTATAAACATGATTAGGATTTTTAGGATTCTCAAAGCCGGGTGGTTGTTCAACAAAAACTAGTTCGGCTATTTCGCCATTCAAGAAAGCACTTTTCACATCCATTTGATATAACTTAATATCAAAACATGAAGCAAAAGCAAGTAAGATGCGAATAGCTTCTAGTCTAGCAACGGGAGCAAAGGTTTCACCAAAATCCAAACCTTCAACTTGAGTGAAACCTTGTGCTACCAATCTTGCCTTGTTTCTCACGACCAACCCGTTTTCATCTTGCTTGTTTCTAAAAACCCACTTTGTTCCAATTACGTTGTGCTCCTTGGGTCTCTCCACCAATGTCCAAACTTTGTTTTTTTCAAAGTTGTTGAGCTCTTCATGCATAGCATTTACCCAATCCGGGTCATTTAGAGCTTCATCTACATGTTTAGGCTCAATAGAAGAAACAACGAGTAATGCTCACAAATAGAAGCAACACGAGATCTAGTTTGAACACCCTTATTAATGTCACCTAAGACTTGATCAATTGGGTGATCTTTTGCGGTGGCATTGTGAACTTTGGATGGAATAGTAGAGGATTGATCTTTGGCTTCATCTTCATCAAGTTGAGTCAAATTTTGCATAGCGGAAGTAGAAGCTTCAACTTGAGTGGCGGATGGAAGTTCATCATCTTCTTTAGGCTTGATGTCACCGATTGACATTTTCTTCATTGCCCTTATCAAGACTTCATCACCTACATCATCCAAATTTTCGTGCCCCTCTTGGGAGCCATTAGTTTCATCAAATTGAACATCCGAGGTCTCTTCAACAATACCTTTGTTCTTGTTATACACTCGGTATGCCTTGCTATTTGATGCATAGCCAAGGAGAAATCCTTCATCACAACGACTTTCAAACTTGGTTAGTCTAACACCTTTTCTATAAATATAGCATTTGCAACCAAAAACACGAAAGTAAGCAATGTTTGGTTTTCGTCCAATTAAGAGTTCATATGGAGTCTTTTTCAAAAGATGATGCAAATAGAGACGATTAGAGGCATGGCAAGAAGTGTTTATAGCTTCCGCCCAAAAAGAGTCGGAGACACTATACTCATCAAGCATAGTTCTAGCCATCTCAATAAGGGTCCTATTCTTTCTTTCCACAACACCATTTTGTTGTGGAGAATAGGTGGCGGAAAGCTCATGTTTAATGCCGAGATCATCACAATAATCCTCAATATTTGTATTTTTAAACTCGGATCCATTGTCACTCCTTACTTTTACAATAGAAAAGTTGAATTCATTTTGAGCTCGTTTTGCAAACTTTTTCAAAATCTCGGAGGTCTTAGCTTTGTCATGTAAAAAGAAAACCCAAGTAAATCTTGAGAAATCATCCATAATAACAAGGCAAAAACTATTCCCACCGATGCTTTTATAAGTTGTTGGACCAAATAAATCAATATGCAAAAGCTCCAAAGGTCTAGAAGTGGACATGATGCTTTTGCTAAGATGAGAGCAAACAACTTGCCTCCCCGCTTGACAAGCACTACAAAGTTTATCTTTTTCAAATTTTATATCTTTCAAACCAACAACCAAATCTCTTTTTGCAAGTTTGTTTAGTTGATTCATTCTCACATGAGCAAGCCTTCTATGCCAAAGCCAACCCAATGAGGTTTTTGCAACCAAACAAGTTTTCAAATTAGCTTCATTTGAAGAGAGATCCACCAAATAGAGATTTCCAAAACGAAAACCTTTGAAAACTAAGGAGTTATCATGGATACTTGTTACAAATACTTCTTGAGGATTAAATGTGCATGAAAAGCCTAAATCACATAGTTGAGCAATGGACAATAAGTTGAAATTCAATGACTCAACTAGTGAAACATTTGAAATGGAGAAATCATTTGAGATAGCAATTTACCTAGACCCATTACCTTTCCTTACTATTATCACCGAAGGTCACTCTTTCTTGATCTTTGGCACCAACTTCAAATGATGTGAACATCTTCCTATCACCGGTCATATGCTGAGTGCATCCACTATCAAGCACCCAATGTGATCCTCCGGTGTGGTAGTTTACCTACAAAAGATCAAGCCCTTTAGGTACCCAAATCTTTTTGGGTCCTTGTAGGTTAGTTATCAAGGCCTTTGGCACCCAAATAGATTTCTTCTTTTCTCCTAGAATAGGAGTGCCCAAAAACTTAGCATAAATAGA
>JAAALK010000082.1:74256173-74278783 GCA_019279435.1 Zizania palustris
GCAAATAAATAAAAATGTATGTCATAATACAACACTCCTGGTGATTTTTCTAATAAACATATGTGTACTGTACTGACCCCAGAACTGGAACCTCCCTGCCACAACCATATCAAGCAGTTTTCTCATCACTGTCATACTTGCATTAATGCATTTCATACAACCAAAAAAAGCTTGTTAATAGATAATCTTACCTGTATTACACTGCTACAATAGAACCCTTTCCTCACAGCTTACAGGAGTGCATTTTCTCTAAGGTATAATAAGCATAAGCAAAACAGGTTAAAAATATGGCATTACCTCCGAAACTGACGTTAGTATAGCTGAAATTTTTGCATAAGCTGAATATGCAGAACTTATGGTGTGGACACTTGACAGGATGGAAGCAGCCCATTCTTTGTCATGTATAGGATCACTCCATATAGGTCCACCCATAACAAAGTTATGGCCACATTCAGAACATTCTTGAGGCACAGTAGGGGAAAAATTTGGTAGGGAAATATTCCTCTTATCCTGAAAGAAAGGATCATATCAATAACGATAACGATAAGTACACAATGAAAGACAATGAAAGAATAAGAAAGAGTACCTTCGAGTTAATCCTCCCAACATTTTGTAGGTGAAATGAACTGCATCCAGTACATTGATATACATGTGCCAATTTAAGAGGTGAGCTTTTCACAGTGCTAGCCGAGCTGCACATAGTAAAGGCATGCTCATAAGATGTATTACAGGGTATCAAAATAATCAGAATTGCACAAGTAAATATTCAACCTAAGGAAAATAACGTGTCAAAGAAAGGTATAAACAGGAAACAACGTGAAGATTCTCACGAAAACCCTTATGTAGAAATCCATGTGCACTGAAATTACAGGAACTATATAGCGCTTGTGGCGGATCGCATGCGACTGCAAGACAAGCAAGCAAACGAAAGGATAGATAGTTATAATGGCATTAAATGAATACAAGAGAACTAACTCTCAAGTCTAACCTCAATGCAGGAAAGAAGAATCCTCAGGGCCATCTCATGGCAGTATTTACCCCTTAATGGATAAGAACCATATCTGCAGGTACAAAATACTAGCATATTAAGAAGTGAGCTGATGTAGTCATGTGTTATGTAAATTGATATTCTTGTTTAAAACTGACTTGGAAAAACAAACTTCTGCATTGCCCCCAGCAAGCACTGCCATGTCTGTAGCTGAGCACATCAACAAACCACCATTTGCAACGCACTGAACTGCAGAATCAAGGAATGCAGCTGGTGATCCATAAGGATCAAGGTCGACCTGATTCAGAAAATGTAGTGCATTAACACAGAATTATACTGTTTCATATTTTCTCTGAAACTTGGGGAGATTGGGATATGTGCAGACATAATGAAGAAAATATAAAGAGAATATTACATCATTTTATTCTAAAAATCAACAAGTAATTAACTCTCTCAATTAATAAATGTCTCCATAAAAATACCTAGTTTCAACAATTAATACATAGAGGAAAAATTTAGACTGGTCACTATGTCACTATTTTCCCCCTGGAATATTGAAAAGAGAACTTTCTAGATTAGTGTGGATAGGTAGATATTTTTAATTGCAGGTGTAAATTATGAAATTGATATTAGACTCATGCAATGTAAAATATTTGTCAAACTTTCTTGGTCAAAGTAGTCAATTAAACAAGAATGGAGCAAGTATATAATAAACAAGTTCATGCACTTTGTATCTTTTGTGGAAGATAGCCAAATAGGTTCATGTGTTCTACGTGTATGATGGTCCTCTATCAAGTATAACACCACCATATCTTTTTTTCATTTCTCTAAGTCTAGGATTTGCCGTTAAGGTCCATTGAAATGCACAAGTACTTCTATAATATTTATAGATTGTGTGTGTGGCTATATTATAGTTGGAATTTTGGTTTTAAAAATCTTAGGATGGCTGTACCTAATTAGCATGTATGGGCTACAAGGCTCCAAAGGAACATTCACATGAGTAATCATATACACTTTTTATGGCACTCCAGTAGAACTTCACCAATGTGTGCTATGCTTAAAATCAAATTCTTGAGCAATGTTGTTGACTATTGAGACATTGAATTATGAATCTTCCATGTTCATATATAGGGAACTGTTTACTATATGTTAGTTTTGGAACGGCATGATAGCAGACTGATTTTCTTTATCGGTAAAAGGTTAAGAATTGTTCCTCCTAGTTATCATACTAGCTGCTACAACAAACATACCTAACTACAATACTCAATTTTCCTAGCTAATAATACTGATACATGTTCAAGTAATAAAGCATACCACATCAAATTCTTTTGGGTGGGTCAGCATGTAAACACGAGCATCAGCGAGATGTGGTACCACCTTTGAAGATGCAGCACTACCATTGTGGTGGATATTTTTTTTACATGCCTCTAGAGCATCTGCAGTTAATCAAACGAAAATGTTAGAATCATCATACAGAATGAATGCTTTTTACTGGATAGTGTAATTGCACTATTCTAAAAATCGTCAGCAACATTGACATGAAAAGATAATATGTACCTTCATTGTTGTCAACAGCAATAACTTCCCCAATTCCATCTACTTCAAGGGCATACCTGATGGCTCTTAATCCTGATGCAGCCAAAGCCTGCAAAACTCATGAAAAGAAGAATGTGAAAGGAAAGAATTGTGATAATTGCAACTTGTATTCAATAGAGGCCATGGGCCAGAATATATACACATGTACAATATGCACAAACCCCTTATACTTTGGGGATATTACACAAGACATATACATCTCTAACACCCCCCTCAAACTCAAGGAAGATCAACCACACTGAGTTTGGAGAGATAGAACTTGTGTTGAGCGGTAGTCTGTGCCTTCGTGAAGAAATCAGCCAACTTAAGCTCGGAAGGAACCTGGTGAAGAGCAATCACCGCATCCTATACCTGGGTCCGTGTGTAAGAAGCATCAACCCCAATATGCTTAGTGAGCTCATGCTTCACCGGATCTTGAGCAATACTGATAGCACCTGTACTGACTGAGTAAGAGTAAGCACAATGGAAGAAACACCAAAATCCTCAAGTAATCATCGTAACCAACTGAGCTCCGCGGTCAACAGTGCCATGGCCCATAACTCAGCCTCTGCACTAGAACATGAAACCACGACATGCTTTTTAGTCTTCCATGCAATGAGAGAACCACTGTCATGTGGGGCCGCGTGTACACACGGCGGCGGCGTGCGCGAGATGTGAGAAACCATGTTGAAGAATATGGTTTTGATATTCCAGATGTGATGAGTGATTGTCAACGGAAGTCAAAGGAAGGGAGAGATGAAGACCTGCCGAGTCTGAGGCGCATGTGACTCAGGTACACGGGCAGTGAGCGACGACCGGGAAGAGGAGCCGCGGAGTCGGGCTGGCCCAATCCGGGTACATGGCTAGGAGCGGCAGATGATCCACTAGTCTGTTGACTGGGTTTGACTCAGGTACACGGGCGGCGAGCGATTGCCGGCCTGAGGAAGCTGCGGGGTCAGGTCGACCCAATCCGGGTACCCGGTGCGAAGACGGTGGACGCTTTGTCAGTTTCGGCGCAAAACTGACAATTTATGATTTATTCGTTTTTAGGATATTAATGTTTAGTTTTCAAGTTTAGAATAATTTTATTTGAGTCAGGTGATTTTTCTAATAATTTTTTAGTAATTTTCGGAATTTATTTTAGAGTTAGTTTAATTTTACCCGAGGGTAAATTAGTCTTTTCATGTATTAGGATTCGCCTATAAATAGGCCCCTATCCTCTTGGGGATAGATGACTGTTTTTTGAGATTATTTTCAGTCCACCGCAAATCTTTCATCTACTATTTTTTCTCCGGATCCAATCTTCATCACAGCCTACCCACCGGAACAGCGTTTACGGGCACGCCGGCCAAGCAACATCTTCGCGCACGTCGGCCAAGCAGAGGCTTCGCGCACGCCGGCCAAAGCCCACGCCGTGCGTCATGCCGTGCAGCAGCAGTTTGTTGTGGGCCCGTCGGCAATATAAGTGTTTCTCCATGCACATGCTAGGGCCTTGTTTTTTTTTCTCTATAGGTGCACAGCACACAGAATTGCTTTCAGCCAGAACTTTTTGTGCTGTCGTTGTTCTTCCACGGCAGAGTACTGGTGAGGTGACGGAAGGCTGCAGCGGCGGGCTCCACGGCCTCACAGTGTGCGTCAGCGGCGATGACCGCAAATGAGCTCACAGAGGAAGGTAATTCCTTTTGATCTAATCTACTATTTTTTAGTAGATCAGTTTTAGAGATAATCATCTATTATTTAATTAGCAAAAATTTGTTTAGCAATTTCGTGTTAATTTAATCTGCTTATACAAGAAGTAAAGAAAAGTTTATTAGGTGCAGTAGTATTTAATTAGTCTTTACCTGAAATATTTTTAGGTTATTTCCGAATTAATTTTTGGATGATCCATATTTATTCAGTTAATTAGTATTTTATTTTTAGACTGCAATCTGAACATTTTATTAAGATATTTAGTGGTTTTTATTATGTCATTAAATATTTCTAGTACCCATTTTATATACTGCAGTGATTCTTTTTAGTTTAGCTCTAATATCATTTTAATTAGGACACCGGTCATTTTTAGGCTAGTCAACTATAGTATCAGTAATTTATTTTACTAATATTGTTTGTCCGGTTAAGTTCATTTGGGTGTTGGGCTTAAGTTATAGTTTAGCAAGAATTTTTTTAGGCGCCCATTCACCCCCCTTCTGGTCGCTACTTTCGGTCTTACAAGTGGTATCAGAGCAAGGTTAGGTTTTTCTAATATCTTGACCGATTCTAAACCTAGGTAGTGACCATGACGTCTTCTGGTAAAATCCCATCCCTAGAAGCTTTTGGCTACACTTATTGGAAGACTCGCATGCGAGCATACCTTATGAGCCAGAGCTCAGACATATGGGAAATTTGTGTTCATCCTAACTTCACCATAAGGACTATTGCTGCGGATACTGCTGCAGATATAGTTACCCAGCATCAAAATAATAGTAAGGCGGTGAACATTTTATTTTCTGGTCTAGGTTCTAGTGAGTTTGAGCGTGTTAGTCATCTCACCACTGCTCGAGAGATCTGGGCTACCCTCCAGGCACACCATGAGGGGACAACTCAGGTCAAGGCTAGGCTCTACCAGACCTACCGGTGTGAGTATGAAAATTTCTCACAGAAGCCGGCTGAGACTGTTGAGGCTTTGTTTGGTCGTTTTCAATCGATCATTAATAAGCTTCGCGTTAACAAGGCCGAGCATGATCAGCTGGTCTCGGATCATGAGCAGACGCTTAAGGTACTCCATACCTTGGACCCTAAGATCTGGGAGATCAAGGTCTCTTCTATTGTTGAGAGCGCGTCTTATGATACCTTGACCGTCGCAGAGATTTTTAGTAAGCTCAAGGCCTCAGAGGTCGATATTCAGTTGAGATCAAATCTCACTGATTCTGGCTCAAAGACTCTGGCGCTTGCGACACCGTCGGCTGATCCTAATGCCATGAGTTGTACGGCCTTTTCCTTGATGTCTATCTCCGAAGAACAACTTGATACTCTAGGAGATGATGATTTGTGTCTGTTTAACAACCGGGTGCGACGTGTCTATGATAAGCGAATGTTTAAGAGACACGGCACAAAATCCGGATGCTTTGAGTGTGGTGACCCAGGTCATTTTATCGCCGACTCTCCTAAACAGAAGAATTACAAGAAGGGAACCGGCGGCAACTCCTACAACTTCGGCAAGTACGACAACTCCACGAAGGGCAAGCCCAAGACAAGATTCTTTCGAAAGGCTCTGAAGGACTACAGGCGTGAGAACAAGAAGCGAGACAAGACCTTCTTCGCTGAGATGGAGAAAAGATACTCCAAGAGATCCTCGTCTTCCTCCTCGTCTTCAAGTTCAAGTGATGAAGATATCATGATCAGGAAGGGAAAGGACAGGGACAATCCGGCGGGCCTCTGTTTCACGGGTTTCGGGGACAAGTCGAAGAGTCGCTCACGTCACAGCCGAAGATTCCACAGGAGCTTCTACTCAATGGCTCTTGTGGAGAAGAAAGAAAAGGACTCCTCCGACGACTCCGACGACGACGACGATGAGAAGGCATCTTCCTATGAACAAGAAGTTGTTAATTTACTAGAACAGAACAGTCAGGAGTTGAAGTATAGGGAGAAACTGCTTAGAGGGGCTAAGAAGATGATAGATGAGCTTGAGAGTGAGCTTGCCACGACAAATGGCAAGATTGAGAGTCTATCTTCTTCCCCTTGCTTGGGTGATAGTGGTGAGTGCCCTAACTGTGAGGTGCTGTTGTGTGACCTGACGACTCTTAAGTCCAGGTACACAGAGAGAGTTGATGAGAGAGACGCATTGGCCACTGAGCTTGAGAGCGCTCAGCAGGAGCTAAAAGATGCTCAAGCCACTGTCGTCGTGCCATGTGTTGATTGCCCATCTCATCTAGCTAGTTTAGCTGAGCTGAAAGCCAAGGGCGATGAGCATTTGGGTGATTTGAAGAGAGTGAGAGCTGAGCTGGCACAGACTAGGCTAGAGCTTGAGACACTGTCAGTTCCACCCACTATTTGTGAGAACTGCTTGTCTCTTAGATTGGAGTTGATTAAGCTGAAAGCCGAAAAGTCTGTCCAGGTTGATAGAGAGTGTGAGACCTGCTTGTCTCAGGTGGAGGTACTAGCTTCCTTGAGAGAGGAGCTAGCTGATACTCAAAATGAGAATTTTTACCTCCGTTCAATCATGAGTTGGATCAGTGCCAGAGAGCCACAGCTCGACATGATGATCCAGCAGTTTAAGAGGCAGGATGGGTTTGGGGTAGGCTACACCTACACCAAGGCTGACTTTGAGAGTGCCATTAGTCGGGCAGTGGAGTGGAGTAAGATGACTCCCGAACAGAGATATCCCAAGACTCACTCCACTGAGTCCTTTAAGGATAGTCAGCCCAAGGATGGAGTGTTCCAAGAACAACCTAAAGCTCCACCTAAGAAGCAAATATGGGTTCCAAAACCTAAAACTCTCCACACTTCTCTTGATTTTTTACCTGGACCCTCTCACACCAAAGATGCTACACCCAACACCACCAAGCCTAAGAATCCTAAGCCACAACAACATCCCAAGAAGCCTACCTATCGTTGTGAGTTTTGTCAGAGAGACGGGCATCTTGAGGAGTTTTGCTTCAGGAGGAAGCGAGTTGAGCGAGCAGAGAGAGCTCGAAGTGGGCAGGAGCAGTTCTACCAGTAGGGTGGTAGACAGAGAGTTTCTCGATGTAGAGAGAGGCTAGAGGCCAGGCCACGTCGTGTAGGTGGTGGTAGAGGAGACGATTTTTATGATCGTCCTCCGGAGGGTGGTTTCCATTCTGGCAGAGTTCCAAATCGTTCGGTATACGGTTTTGGATCTCGCGGCCGTGATTTTAGGAAGAACAGAGGACCACGCTTTGATCCACGTTTCGGTCCAGACTCATGATTCCTTCTGCTTTCCTACATACGAGAAGATGGCTCGACACTGGTTTAACACCTTTGCCAAACCTAACGTTGGACCGGTTGTTCCCACTCGTGATTATTGGTCTGGATTTGGGAGTTGTGTATCCTTTTTAGGATACTTTGAGTCAGTTTTTTCTTTTCTTCTTTATTTTTATTGAGTCTTTTTGTGTGCGTTCATATCATGCATAATCATCAGTCACATTTTGAGCTTGCTTCTGTTATATGATTAATCTGCTTTATTTTGTCTAGCTAGTATATGTTTTTGATTACTTGTCGATGATCATGTTCTAGTTCAGTTCACATGATATATCTGATACTTGTCATATGCATGGCTTTTATGTTTTAAAATTGAAAAATAATCACCATTGCTTCTGGTAACTAGCATGTGTAGGCTGAATGCGCTTGCTATCTTTTACATGCCTTGTAGCTAGATCCATACTTAGATGCAGATATGCAACTTGGACATCTATATGCTTTAAATATGAAAAATGTGTTATAAAAATGATAAAAATTCAGAAAAATGAGAAATTTATGCATTTTTATGATTATTAGAAAAGATCCAGGTGGGTTTGCTTTGTCGCATTGCATTGTTCTGGACTGCTTACCATAGCACTTTGGTATGAATTAGGACAGTGTAATGTATGCCAAGACCAATGTCTTAAGCTTCTGATGGTCTAGTTCTGGCCTAGGCTTGACTTGGTCGGTTAGCATAAGGTTTGACATGCAAATAACCCCTGACAGAAATGAAAGAAAAAAGAATCAGTCTGAAAAATTTAAAAAGATGACAAGTTTGCTGAAGCACTTTGATTTGGACAATGCTTATCTTGGTAGATATCAGTTAGCTTTTGCATATCATGCTTTACTTTGCTTGTCAACTAGAAAATGTGGTGATGATTTTGTTTGCAAAAATCGAAAAATGCGTGCTAATGACCCTCTTTAGATATCATTTGTTGCACTGATCATGTCATGTATCTTAGACAGTATATCTTTTGCTATACCTGTTAGACGTTGTAATAGTAGTCAATCATATCTAAGAAGCATGCTTTTCACACTCCACCTGCACCCCATCTGCATTCATAGCATATTTTGAGGGGGAGTTGCATTTCAGGGGGAGTTTGTGTTTATGTCTCTTTAAAATGAATTTAGTCTCACTTGATGAGTCCAATTGTCAACAAGGGGGAGAAATTTTGGATATATTTTTAGCTTTCTCTTGGATTTATTTCAGGGGGAGTTCCTTGTTGGTAATTCTGAGATTTGATTTGCACTTGTTTTTGAGGCTTTATTTTTGGTTAACCATAATGACCATTTTTTCTTGCTTCTATTTGGCTTTTGGTCATTAGGGTTAAACTTTTATTTTCTCTCTTCTATTTTCTTTTGTCTTTGTTTTTTTTGTTTCCACATGTTTTGCATGTTCTGGAAATGAGCTGAAAAGGGTGTTGACAATGCACTCATCAAGGGGGAGATTGAGAAACCATGTTGAAGAATATGGTTTTTATATTCCAGATGTGATGAGTGATTGTCAACGGAAGTCAAAGGAAGGGAGAGATGAAGACCTGCCGAGTCTGAGGCGCATGTGACTCAGGTACACGGGCAGTGAGCGACGACCGGGAAGAGGAGCCGCGGAGTCGGGCTGGCCCAATCCGGGTACATGGCTAGGAGCGGCAGATGATCCACTAGTCTGTTGACTGGGTTTGACTCAGGTACACGGGCGGCGAGCGATTGCCGGGCTGAGGAGGCTGCGGGGTTGGGTCGGCCCAATCCGGGTACCCGGTGCGAAGACGGTGGACGCTTTGTCAGTTTCGGCGCAAAACTGATAATCTATGATTTATTCGTTTTTAGGATATTAATGTTTAGTTTTTAAGTTTAGAATATTTTTATTTGAGTCAGGTGATTTTTCTAATAATTTTTTAGTAATTTTCGGAATTTATTTTAGAGTTAGTTTAATTTTACCCAAGGGTAAATTAGTCTTTTCATGTATTAAGATTCGCCTATAAATAGGCCCCTATCCTCTTGGGGATAGATGACTGTTTTTTGAGATTATTTTCAGTCCACCGCAAATCTTTCATCTACTATTTTTTCTCCGGATCCAATCTTCATCACAGCCTACCCGCCGGAACAGCGTTTACGGGCACGCCGGCCAAGCAACATCTTCGCGCACGCCGGCCAAGCAGAGGCTTCGCGCACGCCGGCCAAAGCCCACGCCGTGCGTCATGCCGTGCAGCAGCAGTTTGTTGTGGGCCCCGCCGGCAATATAAGTGTTTCTCCATGCACATGCTAGGGCCTTGTTTTTTTTTCTCTATAGGTGCACAGCACACAGAATTGCTTTCAGCCAGAACTTTTTGTGCTGTCGCTGTTCTTCCACGGCAGAGTACTGGTGAGGTGACGGAACGGAAGGCTGCAGCGGCGGGCTCCACGGCCTCACAGTGTGCGTCAGCGGCGATGACCGCAAATGAGCTCATAGAGGAAGGTAATTCCTTTTGATCTAATCTACTATTTTTTAGTAGATCAAGTAGATCAGTTTTAGAGATAATCATCTATTATTTAATTAGCAAAAATTTGTTTAGCAATTTCGTGTTAATTTAATCTGCTTATACAAGAAGTAAAGAAATGTTTATTAGGTGCAGTAGTATTTTAATTCTAGTCTTTACCTGAAATATTTTTAGGTTATTTCCGAATTAATTTTTGGATGATCCATATTTTATTCAGTTAATTAGTATTTTATTTTTAGACTGCAATCTGAACATTTTATTAAGATATTTAGTGGTTTTTATTATGTCATTAAATATTTCTAGTACCCATTTTATATACTGCAGTGATTCTTTTTAGTTTAGCTCTAATATCATTTTAATTAGGACACCGGTCATTTTAGGCTAGTCAACTATAGTATCAGTAATTTATTTTACTAATATTGTTTGTCCGGTTAAGTTCATTTGGGTGTTGGGCTTAAGTTATAGTTTAGCAAGAATTTTTTTAGGCGCCCATTAACCCCCCCTCTGGTCGCTACCTTCGGTCCTACAAGATGTGCGTCGGGCAGCAGAAAGAGAGGCGCGCAAGGCCCAGTAGGGGGGCTGCGGCTAAGATTGGAAATAAGATCAAGATTGTTAGTTTCTATCTCTAATTAGTTTGGTAATTGTTAGTTCTTATCTCTAGTTAGTTCCTATAATTAAATCCTAAAGTCTAGGAAGGGTTGGTTGGCCGAAAGGCTATTTATATCCCTTGTAAGACAGATTTTGGAAGAGGGAAGTACTTACCATCTAATCTCCCACTTCTCCTCCTATCAAGCCGCCGGCCAGGGAGCTACTCCCAGCCGTCGAAGGGCAGCAGCGTGGGGGTATAACCCTGCTGCAGCTACGGACCGGAACTACGATCTTCGTAGTCGGGGTCCGGCTACCTTGGGCGTCAACGCCCTTGACAACCACCAAGAAAGATCGCAATATGCACGAAGCTGTAAAGAGCTAGAGCATGGAAAGAAGAGACGACGAGAGACCGTCCAACGAAGGTAGCGCAAAACACGCAGAAGATGACTATAGTGGAGCTGAGTAGGAGCGGAAACAAACTAACTGAGGATTTGTACTGCATGAGAAATGTCAGGACGAGTGACACCAAGATAAACAAGACTCCCGACAAGATGACGATAGCGAGTGGGATCCGTAAGAGGCTCACCATCAAAGGGTCGAAGTTTAAGATTAAGCTCCATAGGAGTCTCAACAGTGCGCTCATCAATGAGAGAAGCACGATGAAGATCCTAAATATACTTCTCTTGGGATAGAAAATAGCCTTCAGCAGTAGAAGAAATTTCAACCCCAAGGAAATAAGAAAGAGGACCAAGATCGGACATAAGAAATTGGTCATTGAGATGAGCCTTCAAAAAGGCAATATACTCATAATCATCTCCTGTAATAATCATATCATCAACATACAAGAGAAGAAGAGTCTGACCACGAGGGGAAGTGTGAACAAAGAGCGGAGGATCATGAGCACTAGCAGAAAAACCAGCAATAATGATCACAGAAGAAAAGCACTCAAACCAAGCTCGAGGGGCTTGCTTAAGGCCATATAGAGAGCGACAGAGACGACAAACCGTACCCCCGACAAACTGTACCCTCGGGAACAGAATACTCAGGCGGTGGGTGCATGTAGATCTCATGCAACTCACCATTAAGAAAGGCATTCTTGACATCAAGCTGGGAGATAGACCACTGCCGCACAGAAGCAACAGCAAGAAGAGTGCGCACTATAGTCATGTGGGCTATCGGAGCAAAAGTCTCATCATAGTCACGACCATGCTCCTACCGGAAGCCACGGGCAACGAGGCGAGCCTTATAACACTCAAGGGAACCATCAGAGCGAGAGCGAGTCTTAACCTTATAGACCCACTTGCACGTGATAGGACAAACATTTGGGGAAAGCGGAACAAGATCCCACGTGCCGGTGCGCTCAAGAGCAGCAATCTCCTCAGCCATCACATGCTGCCATTCTTGATGAATGACAGCCTCATGATAAGAGGATGGCTCAACAGGAACAACACCAGCAAAGCCAAAGCGATCAGAAGGGGATGGCTCAGTAGAGAGTGAATCAGCGGGATCTGTGATAGCATGGGAACGACGAGTGTAGTGGAAAGGGAAAGGCTCAACCAAATTAGAAGTGGGAGGGGCATGAGACGAGGAGTCCAAATGCGTGGAAGTCACCAAAGTAGGCACAACAGGAGAAAGTGCTAATGGTGCTAAAGAATGATCAGAAGAAATAGGTGTGGCAAGAAAAGTGAGAAAAGTCAGAGGCTCGGCCAAGGATGCTGAAGAAGTGGAAGATGAGGGGCGAGGATAAAAAGGACGAGACTCATCAAAAGAAATATCTCGAGAAATACGCATCCAATGAGCAACAGGGTCCCAGCACCTATAACCCTTATGCTCAGCATTGTAGCCAAAGAAGACACACTCAACAAATTGAGCAGTCAGTTTGGTACGATCACGAGGGGCGAGAAGAACATAACAAATGTAGCCAAAAAGGTGAAGAGCGGAGTAGTCAGGAAGACAACCATAGAGACGCTCAAAAGGAATCCCACCCTTGAGAGCGGAAGAGGGTTGGATATTAACCAAGTATGTGGCAGTGGAGACCACCTCAACCCAAAATTGAGGCGGAACAGAAGATGCAAGCATAAGCGCACGAGCGGTCTCAAGGAGATGACGATGCGTGCACTTAGCAACACCATTCTGAGCATGAGCACCAGGGCAAGAGAACTGAGACAATGTACCATGTGCAACAAGAAAAGAACAAAGGTGTCTAGACAAAAATTCACCTATAGAATCAGCACGAAAAACACGAATAGGAGTGTCAAACTAGGTGCGAATCATAGTGGCAAACTACTTATAGATAGATAACACCTCGCTACGAGAAGACATGAAATAAATCCAAGTGTGGCAAGAGAAATCATCGATAAATATAATATAGTAGCTATGACCCCCTTTCGAAACGAAGGGAGCCAGACCCCATACATCAGAATGAACAATGTCAAAAGGACGCTGAGACACGAACTCACTATGTGGATAAGGAAGTTGAATCTGTTTGCCAAGCTTACAACCTTGACAATCTAAGGACGTATCGCCTAAAACCGACCCTAGAAGACCACGACGAACTAAAGAAGACAGTCGTGATCCACAAGCATGACCTATTCGATGATGCCACTACTGGAAGGATCCAGAAGTCGAGGAAGCAGAAAGACTGGTGGCGGCAGCGGAAGGAAGACGAAGCTAGTCAAGCTCCTAGAGACGCTGAGAATCATGGCGCTGAGGGCCAATACCAATCCGAGCACCCGTGCGACGATCCTAAACACAACAAGAGTTAGAATCAAGGATAACACGACAACCGTGGTCTGTAAGCTGACTAGCGGACATGAGTTGCATGGTGAGTTTGGGAACATGAGCAATAAAGGGAACACTAAAAGAAGAAGTGCTAAGAGTGCCACGACCAGCAACAGAAAGAGAAGTACCATCAGCAATAACAACATGAATAGGAGAAACAAGAGGATGAAGCGTGGCTAAACTGGAAGAATCAGAAGTCATATGAAAAGATGCTCCTAAATCAAGAATCCAAGGTGAAGTACCTGCCTGCGTAGGAGGTGGTCTCTCAATGACAAAGGGAAGAGTAGCAGAACCAGCAGAACCCATCGGTGCAGAGCGAGAGGTAGCAACCAGGCGATGAAGTAGCATCACAATCTCCTGCTGAGTGTCAGCCGACAAGGTAGTCGAGGAAGAAGCCGAAGTAGGAGCACCAGAAGAACGTCGAAGATGCTTCTTCCGGCGGCAGTTCGCCTCGACATGCCCCTCCTTGCTATAGTAGATACAGCAAGGGTGGGCACTACCACCTGAAGTGGACGTAGGAGCAATAGGTGGATGAGCAGCCAACATTGAAGGAAGACACAGCAGTCCAGAGCCACGCAGACGAGTCTCCTCTGAGCGTAACTCCGTAAGAGCCTCCACAAGTGTGACACAAGGGTGTCGAGCAAGCGGCTGAGCCCGACACTGCTCAAACTCTGGGCGAAGACAAGTCAGGAACTCGTAGAGACGCCGAAAGTCACGCTCAGCAAGGAGAGCCAAACAACACTGACAAAGGTGGCAACCCGCAACAGACAGAGAGTCTAACTAACACCGCACATCGTACATCTGAGCATAAAAGGCATCAACTGTGGCATCACCCTGCTGAAGAGACTGCTCCTAGCGAACAACCGACAAATAAAGAGCATCCCCTAATGGCTCATAGGTCTGACGAAGATGAGTCCACATCTGAAAGGCAGTAGGGAGCACAACAATCTCAAAAGAGAATCAGTGCTCCACACTAGCAATCAGAATAGACGCCGCACGAGCATCATCATCCATCCACTGAGCAATATCAGATAGTCGATCATAGTACAGCTCCAAAGCTTCAGAATAGTCGACTGTCTGATCTCCGGTGTCAACTGTCGATTGCACAGGCTTCGTCGGAGGCTCTAGGGAAGGCGGACAAGGAACATCTCCACAAAGAACACCCCAAAGGCAAAGGCCACGCATGTGAACGCGCATATGCTGCATGAAATCTTTTTTTTTGATGCAAATCAGTAGGAGAGGCTCCTACCTGAGATTTTATAAAATTAAATAAGGCAAACATACGAGATACACGGGGGGAGGGGAGAACAGAGAGAGAAAAAGGAAAGAAAAAAGGAAAGGTTACAATGAGTCAAGCCAACGTTTCAAGTCCTCCTTAACTTTAGGGGGAAAACGTTGTAACTGAGCTGAGAACATGAGGAGGAAGAGAATTTTCCAGGAAGAAATCGTAGGGGCTAGTCTGTCAAAAATACATCTGTTGCGGATTAACCATAAATACCAGGCCCCCATTACTACAATATCCATGAAAAACGGTCTTCCAAAAGAATTTTTTTTAAGCAAATCAGTAGGAGAGGCTCCTACTAAAGATTTGATTAAATAAATAGAACGACAAGCCAGAGAATGAGAGACGGGGGTAGAAGTTACAGGGCCTCAATCCAACGTTTCAGGTCGTCCTTAACAATAGGAGGGAAACGTTGGGATTGAGCAGAAAAAGTAAGAAGGAAGCGAGTCTTCCAAGAAGAGATAGAGGGTGCTACCCCATCAAAGACCGTCTTATTGCGGATTAACCAAATGGACCAAGCACCCATTACAATGATGTCCATGAAAAAAGACCTCCTAAACGTAACCTTCAAGGCCTCCAGTTTCTCCGGGACCGTGCCAGTAGAGATCCAGTGGACCCCCAGCAGGGTCCAGCATCTGCGGCTGAAAGGACAGTCGAAGAAGAGGTGCATTGCCGACTCTTCCACCCCCAGAGGGCAAAGACTGCAGGAGGTTTCGTTGACAGAATTAAGGACCCTTTTCCTGCGAAGGACCTGTCTTGTGTTGAGGCCGTCCATTAACAGAAGCCAGAAGAAGACCTTCAGTTTGTTGGCGCACCTTGCCTTCCAAAGCCAACGAAAGGCATCAGGAACCTGGATGAATTGGTATTGGTAGTTGTAGAATCGAGCAGCGCTGTAAGAGGAGGAGCGCCAGATGATGGCACCATCAAAGATCACCGGGCACCGAGGAACTGAGATAGTGCTCGACAACATTGTGAAGAGATGTGAAACAACGGCTAGAGCACAAAGGAGCTGCAACTCTTTTTTTTGCACCAACTTTTTTTTCTTTCTCTACTTCTAATCCACTTCTAAGCCACGAGCAGAGGCTACGGGAGTAGCGCCGAAAGCAACAGCCGTCGGCAGCAGGACGCAGTGTGGGGGCAGCTCCGACCGACAGCAACAGCGAGGCGAACAGAGCTGTGCGGGGGCAGCTACGACCAGCAGCAGCGAGGGCAACAGCCACTGTGGCAGCGGGAGTGAGCAGTCGGCGGGGGAGTGAGCGGTCAGCGGGGCAGACGTCAGGCGGGAGAAGCAACGGTCGACATCGATGTAGATCGGACAGGAGAAAGCCGGATCTGGCCAAAAATGGTAGGGAAAAGTCAGATCTGACAGGAAGAAAGTCTGATCTGGCCAAGAGGAAGCTGGATCCGGTAGAAGGACGCCGGATCTAACCAAGAGCGCCGATGAACCGGAGAAAATTGTGCTCTGATACCATGTGATAATAGCAACGTGTATTCAATAGAGGCCATGGGCCAGAATATATACACATGTACAATATGCACAAAACCCTTATACTCTGGGGATATTACACAAGACATATACATCGCTAACAAGAATCAAGGTTGTATATGCAAGCATCATTTACTATAATTCTCAAAACTCTAAGATTGTAATAAATCTCTGTATGAAACTAAATTCCATCAAAAAAATGTTTAAACAAAAGAACTTTTGGGACCAAGTATGCTACCCTCTATAGTATATCATAACATCACAAGTTATGTTGTTTTACCATCATTATACAACACTTGTCCCATTAAGTACATGTATAGCTTCATGGTATATATATCAATCCAAGTATTCAGTGATGCACCTCAAGAACTTTTGGTGCTCTACAGCTAGTTTCTTCATACAATGCCTTGCCCTCCGACCGTCCTCTTACATAGTCCAATTCATCAACATGTTGTTTAGGTGGTATTTTAGTACGACTGCCTGATTCATCATGGGAACTGCTTGGGCATACTGATCAACCAATGAAACAATTAATGAAAGATGGGTAGTAGAGCAATAACTAGTGTGTGTTTTACCAAAACCAAATACCTTTTCTTAATCGGATATCATGTTCTTCACGTCTTCTCGAAATAAATGATCTCAATACAGCAACAGAAAGATCTCTGTTGTTAACCTGACAAATTTTAGTTCTTAATAGCATAAGTAAATACACAAGAATTGAAGAGTGTGTTTAAAGCCATCTTCAAATAAATTTCAAATCGACCATGCAACTTTTGGCTAGCAACTATTGTGTAATATACTAAATGGACAGAGAAAGCGTGTGAATGCAGTGGACAGTTACAGCATTCAAGGGTCTAATGGTGCTGATAAGATTTCAAAAAAATGCACTTCTACTATTTTCTTTGAAAGATTGTTTTCTAGACTATTATAGTTGAATGGAGAATTCCAACTTCCAACCATAAGGGATATCATCACATAGACCATCTGTCTTCCTTAAAGGGGATCACAATTGTACTGTTCTCCGAAAGCAGCATTCAACAACAGCATCATGGTCAATGCCCCAGTCAGGTGAAACAGCAACGCCAGCAGCCCCATTCCACAACACCACCAAATCCACACAGACAAAAGAAACGAGATGAAAGTAGGAAGCGGGACCTGGGCCTTGTTGTAGAAGACGGAGTTGGACTCATCGGCGAAGATCTCCGCCCGACCTTCCCTTATGAACGCTGTGAATCCACCACAGCCGCTGAGGTCTCCGGGCAGCTCCGGCTTCTCCGACGGGGACGATGCGGCGGGAGAGGAAGAGGAGGAGGCGCGTACGAGGCGGGGGAGGATGCGATTCACAGAAGGGTTGAGAAACCGCGAGAAACCAAATGCGAGGGGCATTGGTTGGGTTCCAGATTGGGGACAGCGAGCTGGCCGGATGGAATTTTTCTATCCTTGAAAGGGATCCTCCTAGAAATGACCAAACTGCCCTTCTTCCTTTTTTTTAATCTTGATCATCTATTTCAAGTCATTTTCCTAACCTGAATCCGTGCATCGAGTTCGTGCGCTGCCGCCGCCCATCCCCGCGCACTGCCGCCGCCGCCCAACCCTGCGAGGCGCCGCCGGTCCCACGCGCAGCCGACTCCCAGGCCGCCGCAACCACCACCACCCAACGTCGCGTGCCGCCGCCGCCCAACCCCGCACGGCGCCACTGGTCCCGCATGCAGCCGCCTCCAAGCCGTCCAAGCACGCCACTGCCACTTAACCCCACGCCGACCGGCGATGCTGACGGCAATCATGGTGCAGCGGCGGCTGTCGTCCGCTTGGCTGAACACTAATAAGGACAACAAAAATAAATCAGCTTTGCTTTGAATTTGTTTCTAATGCAAATTTTAAGTGGAATACGAAAATGTTTGATCAGAAATGTGGAACCCAAGTAGAAAATGGAGAAGGGTAGTTTTAGTCGTTTCCGTGACAGAAAAATGAAAAATAAAATAAAATAGCAGGAAGATGAGAGATGGGGCAAATTAACAAGGCTACACATCAATTATAGGTAAAATAGCAAGTTCATTCAATAATGGGGTAAATATACAAGCATCCTTAAACTATGAGGTAAATGTGCAATTTTCTTCTTTTTGGAAGTCAACTAGGAGGAGCATCGGTTTGGCATCAAAGATTTTCTTGAAGTTGAATATGGCATCGAGATAACCCTTCCACAGTGTACTTGTGACGCTAAGTACTGTTATAATAGTAGTCTTGGGAAGAAAGGTGATCTAACTTAAATAGTGGAGGAGTCTCTCACATGTTGGTTGAATTAATTTATCTGGAGTGGACTGATAAATGGAGAAGAATCTCTAGTGCCCATTTAGTAGAACCTTATGTGATGCGGTCAGGCCAAAATATATCAATATATAATGGAGGAGAATGTTCGAATAGTCCCATTAAGAGGAGAGTTAGATCCAAATTCAACTTAAAATAGTGGAAAGTCTCTCATCTCTTAGCCTAGTTTTTGGGGTGTAGACAGAACTTCCTTTTGGTGTGGACTGGAGGTTAGATCAATTTCTTCCGGAGTAGGCCGACAAAGGACCTAGGATAATCTCCGCATCAAATAAGGCTAAGTGTGCAAGCTCGATATGTGACGATGTCAAGGGCGTCAAGCCCCCGGGACGCCGGACCTTGGCTACGGAGTTCATACCCGCGGTCCGTGGTCTCCGGCGAGGTTATACCCCTCAGTCGTAGACTTGATAGAATTGAAGAGGAGATTGTATTGATAATCAAATTGCTTGCTCTTATGGTTTAGGTACAGCATCTATATATAGAGCCTACCCTTATCTCTTAACAAAAGCCAACAACTACTCTTATCCCTTAATCTTAACTAACTTTATTTAACTACTCTTATCTCTAATAGTAGTACTAATCTTTATCCTCTAGAAGCCGGCCTTGGAAGCCCTTCCCCATGCGCGCGGCCCTCTTGGCTAGCCGCCCTATGCACGTCACGGGCCCGCCGACACCGACTGTAGGTCTGGCCCCACATGACATCTCTCCACCCTCGAGGGCCAGCTCGTCCTCGAGCTGAAAATCGGGGTACTTGGTGATGAATGTGTCCACATCTTCCCATGTAGCCGATGCAGCTGACTCGCCCTTCCACTAGACCAACACGTGGCGCACTCCACGAGCTAGGCGCATTTTAGTTGCGCTTTTTCGGCTCTGGTATGACTGCACCATGATGGAGAGTCGGCAGTGGTGGTGGTGCGTCTAGTGGTGTGCTGTGAATTTTCTTGAGGAGGCCGATGTGGAAGACATTGTGTATCCGAGCTCGCGAAGGAAGGTCCAGGTGAACAGCGACGTCGTTGATGAGCTCGGTGATGTGGTACGGCTCGTAGAATCATGGCTTGAGCTTGCCGGAGCTGGCCTGAGGTAGGGACGACGTCATACGCTATCGGAGCCTGAGCAGCACCCACTCGTCCACCTAATACTTGACGTAACGATGACCCCGGTCGTAGTGGTGCTTCTATACTGTCTGGGCTTGTTCGAGGCAGTGACGGATGTCGGCGATGAACTCGTCTCATTCTTCCATGGTCTTGGACACGGCGGCTACCCGTGTCTCGCCGGCCTCATAGGACCGGATGGACGGCGGATCGCGTCCATAGACTACACGGAACGGTGTGTCCCGTAGTGAAGTTTGGTATGCGGTGTTGAAGATGTATTCAGCCCATGGTAGCCATTGTATCCATTGTCGCGGTCGATCTCCTGTGAGGCAACGCGTACATGATGATGACATGGTTGGCGGCCTCTGATTGGCCATCCGACTGGGGGTGGAAGGTCGTGGTCATGTGCAACTTGGTGACTACCAAGCGCATGAGCTCTCGCCAGAACTTCAAAGTGAATACTAGGTCGCGATCTGACACCATGGACTGAGGAACGCCGTGTAGACGAACGATGTCGGTGAAGAAGGCTTGCACGACCGTCTCTATGGAGTACGGATGTGCCAAGGGAATGAAGTGGCAGTACTTGCTGAACCTGTCCACCACTGTCAGGATTACTGACTTGCCTCGGACGCATGGGAGCGCCTCGACAAAGTCCAGGGTGATGTCCGTCAAGACACCTTGTGGTACTGGTAGAGGTAGGAGGAGGCCTGCTGGGTGCAACTGTTCTGATTTGTATTGTTGACAAGTGGTGCACGCCTGCACAAAATCCTGCACAAGTCGTTTCATGTTAGGTAAGTGGAAATCATGTCGTAGCCGCTGTAGCGTGCGCTGGACTCCCTCGTGTCCTTCATGTACAGCGGCCATGATCTCCGGTAATAGAGGAGACCCTGGTGGAATATACAGCCGCCGTCGTACTGGCTCACGTCATCAATGACTGCCCACGGCAGACCTTTGGCCCCTGCCCATATTTCACCCTGGAGGGCAACGAGGGCTGGATCGGTGAGCCGAGCTTGGCGGAGTCGCGTGATGAAGTCGAACCGAGGAGCCGATAGCACCAGGATGCTCCCGTCGTCCGATGTGTCCCGACGTGATAGGGCGTCAGCCACCACGTTTGTTGAGCGGGGCTTGTACTCAATCGAAAAATAGAAGCCTAAGAGCTTCCCCACCCAATGGTGCTGGGGTATTGTCATGAGCCTCTGGTCCAACAGATATTTGAGGCTGAAATGATCGGTCTTGATGAGGAATCACCGGCCCCATAGGTACGGTCGCCAGTGTCGTATGGCGTGTACGAGGCTGATGAGCTCCTACTCATAGGTGGCTAGGGCGCGGTGTCTTGGTGCCACTGGTCGGCTAAAAATGCGATTGGGTGGCCGTCTTGTACCAGAACCGCCCTAAACCCGTGGGACGAGGCGTCGCATTCGACGACGAATATCTTGGTGAAGTCCGGCATGTTGAGGACCGGGGCAGAGGTGACCGCGGCTTTGAGAGCGGTGAAGGCCTCGGCGGCTGCCTCTGTCCAGGAGAAACTGTCTTTCTTAAGGAGCGCGGTAAGAGGTGCCACGATGATGCCGTAATTGTGAACGAACTTTCGGTAGTGCCGGCCAACCTGAGGAAGCCGCGTATCGCCCGTGCCGAACGAGGTTCTGGCTAGTCCTGGACGGCCTGCACCTTAGTTGGGTCCATGGCGACGCCCGCCTCGGAGATAACGTGGCCGAGGTAGGTGACAGCGGTGGCACCGAAGTTGCACTTGGTGCGCTGGACGAAGAGCTTGTGGTGGCGCAGCTCGTGGAGTACGGTGCGAAGGTGTCGAAGATGATCCGCCCAAGACTTGCTATAGATCAAAATGTCGTCAAAGAAAACTAGTATGAATCGACGAAGGAAGGGTCAGAGTACATCATTCATGAGGGCCTGGAAGGTTGTCGACGTGTTGCATAGTCCGAACAGCATGACGAGGAACTCGTAAAGGCCGTCATGTGTTCGAAACGCTGTCTTGTGGATGTCCTCTAGTCACATGCGCACCTGGTGGTACCCTGAGTGTAGGTCTAGCTTGGTGAAGAATCTTGCGACGTGTAGCTCGTCCACCACCGAGATTGGGAAAGTGTCCTTGATCGTGAGTGCGTTCAGCGCGCGATAGTCGACGCAGAAATACCACGAGCCATTCGACTTCTTGACGAGTAGCACCGTAGAGGAGAAGGCCGAGGCGCTGCGGCGGACGGTGCCCCGCTCGAGCATGGCGGCGCATTGTCACTCTAGTTCGTCCTTGTGGGACGCTGGGTACCTATACGGTCGCACTGCCACTGGTGTTGCGTCAGGCTTGAGGATGATGCGATGGTCCCGTGTGTGTACCGGAGGTAGGCCTGTTGGCTCGGTGAAGATGTAGGTGAAGGCCTCAAGTAATTCGTCAAGGAGGGTGTTGCCGGCTATGGTGGCGTGGAGGCTCGACCCAGATGGTGGAGGGACTCCTTGCTAGCATACCGAACAGTCTCCCTGCTGGAATGTCATGGTCCGCGCGGAGAAGTCCCAAATTATGGGTCCCAATGTGGCCATCCACACTGTGCCGAGGACCACATCAAACCCTGCTAGAGGCATGACAAAGAGATCGACGTAGAATTTTTGGCCGCCGATGATGACCTGTGCTTGTCGGAGGACACCTGGGTAGGACACTTTCTCCCCGTTGGCCACCGTTGCCGTGAGGCGAGGGCTCGCTTGGATGGGCAATCCCGAGTTTAGTGCAGCAGCCTCGTTGATAAAATTGTGGGTTGATCCGGTGTCGATGAGTGTTATGACGGACGTGTTGCCCAATGTGACCTTGAGTTGTACTGTATTGCTGATGGGAATGCATGCTACCGCATGCAGAGAAAAGACTAGTGCTTCCATGGCTGTCTCGGCAGTGTTCCCTGCTTGGTCGGTGTCATCGAGTTCGACGCCGCCGATGTAGAACAGCCTCTTGCAGATGCGGTTATGCCCCCTGGGATACTTTTCATTGCAGTTATAACAAATACCGAGGCGATGACGTTCTTCCTGTTCCGCCAGGGAGAGCCTTTTAGTGGAGCGTCCTCTCCCGAACCAC
>JAAALK010000082.1:74279783-74467746 GCA_019279435.1 Zizania palustris
AGAAGTGGATTAGAAGTAGAGAAAAAAAGTTGGTGCAAAAAAAGAGTTGCAGCTCCTTTGTGCTCTAGCCGTTGTTTCACATCTCTTCACAATGTTGTCGCACTATCTCAGTTCCTCGGTGCCCGGTGATCTTTGATGGTGCCATCATCTGGCGCGCCTCCTCTTACAGCGCTGCTCGATTCTACTACCAATACCAATTCATCCAGGTTCCTTGCCTTTCGTTGGCTTTGGAAGGCAAGGTGCGCCAACAAACTGAAGGTCTTCTTCTGCTTCTGTTAATGGACGGCCTCAACACAGACAGGTCCCTTCGCAGGAAAAGGGTCCTTAATTCTGTCAACGAAACCTCCTGCAGTCTTTGCCCTCTGGGGTGGAAGAGTCGCAATGCACCTCTTCTTCGACTGTCCTTTCAGCCGATGCTGGACCCTGCTGGGGGTCCACTGGATCTCTACTGGCACGTCCCGGAGAAACTGGAGGCCTTGAAGGTTACGTTTAGGAGGTCTTTTTTTCATGGACATCATTGTAATGGGTGCTTGGTCCATTTGGTTAATCCGCAATAAGACGGTCTTTGATGGGGTAGCACCCTCTATCTCTTCTTGGAAGACTCGCTTCCTTCTTACTTTTTCTGCTCAATCCCAACGTTTCCCTCCTATTGTTAAGGACGACCTGAAACGTTGGATTGAGGCCCTGTAACTTCTACCCCCGTCTCTCATTCTCTGGCTTGTCGTTCTATTTATTTAATCAAATCTTTAGTAGGAGCCTCTCCTACTGATTTGCTTAAAAAAAATTCTTTTGGAAGACCGTTTTTCATGGATATTGTAGTAATGGGGGCCTGGTATTTATGGTTAATCCGCAACAGATGTATTTTTGACAGACTAGCCCCTACGATTTCTTCCTGGAAATTCTCTTCCTCCTCATGTTCTCAGCTCAGTTACAACGTTTTCCCCCTAAAGTTAAGGAGGACTTGAAACGTTGGCTTGACTCATTGTAACCTTTCCTTTTTCTTTCCTTTTTCTCTCTCTGTTCTCCCCTCCCCCCGTGTATCTCGTATGTTTGCCTTATTTAATTTTATAAAATCTCAGGTAGGAGCCTCTCCTACTGATTTGCATCAAAAAAAAAGATTTCATGCAGCATATGCGCGTTCACATGCGTGGCCTTTGCCTTTGGGGTGTTCTTTGTGGAGATGTTCCTGTCCGCCTTCCCTAGAGCCTCCGACGAAGCCTGTGCAATCGACAGTTGACACCGGAGATCAGACAGTCGACTATTCTGAAGCTTTGGAGCTGTACTATGATCGACTATCTGATATTGCTCAGTGGATGGATGATGATGCTCGTGCGGCGTCTATTCTGATTGCTAGTGTGGAGCACTGATTCTCTTTGAGATTGTTGTGCTCCCTACTGCCTTTCAGATGTGGACTCATCTTCGTCAGACCTATGAGCCATTAGGGGATGCTCTTATTTGTCGGTTGTTCGCTAGGAGCAGTCTCTTCAGCAGGGTGATGCCACAGTTGATGCCTTTTATGCTCAGATGTACGATGTGCGGTGTTAGTTAGACTCTCTGTCTGTTGCGGGTTGCCACCTTTGTCAGTGTTGTTTGGCTCTCCTTGCTGAGCGTGACTTTCGGCGTCTCTACGAGTTCCTGACTTGTCTTCGCCCAGAGTTTGAGCAGTGTCGGGCTCAGCCGCTTGCTCGACACCCTTGTGTCACACTTGTGGAGGCTCTTACGGAGTTACGCTCAGAGGAGACTCGTCTGCGTGGCTCTGGACTGCTGTGTCTTCCTTCAATGTTGGCTGCTCATCCACCTATTGCTCCTACGTCCACTTCAGGTGGTAGTGCCCACCCTTGCTGTATCTACTATAGCAAGGAGGGGCATGTCGAGGCGAACTGCCGCCGGAAGAAGCATCTTCGACGTTCTTCTGGTGCTCCTACTTCGGCTTCTTCCTCGACTACCTTGTCGGCTGACACTCAGCAGGAGATTGTGATGCTACTTCATCGCCTGGTTGCTACCTCTCGCTCTGCACCGATGGGTTCTGCTGGTTCTGCTACTCTTCCCTTTGTCATTGAGAGACCACCTCCTACGCAGGCAGGTACTTCACCTTGGATTCTTGATTTAGGAGCATCTTTTCATATGACTTCTGATTCTTCCAGTTTAGCCACGCTTCATCCTCTTGTTTCTCCTATTCATGTTGTTATTGCTGATGGTACTTCTCTTTCTGTTGCTGGTCGTGGCACTCTTAGCACTTCTTCTTTTAGTGTTCCCTTTATTGCTCATGTTCCCAAACTCACCATGCAACTCATGTCCGCTAGTCAGCTTACAGACCACGATTGTCGTGTTATCCTTGATTCTAACTCTTGTTGTGTTTAGGATCGTCGCACGGGTGCTCGGATTGGTATTGGCCCTCAGCGCCATGATTCTCAGCGTCTCTAGGAGCTTGACTAGCTTCGTCTTCCTTCCGCTGCCGCCACCAGTCTTTCTGCTTCCCTCGACTTCTGGATCCTTCCAGTAGTGGCATCATCGAATAGGTCATGCTTGTGGATCACGACTGTCTTCTTTAGTTCGTCGTGGTCTTCTAGGGTCGGTTTTAGGCGATACGTCCTTAGATTGTCAAGGTTGTAAGCTTGGCAAACAGATTCAACTTCCTTATCCACATAGTGAGTTCGTGTCTCAGCGTCCTTTTGACATTGTTCATTCTGATGTATGGGGTCTGGCTCCCTTCGTTTCGAAAGGGGGTCATAGCTACTATATTATATTTATCGATGATTTCTCTTGCCACACTTGGATTTATTTCATGTCTTCTCGTAGCGAGGTGTTATCTATCTATAAGTAGTTTGCCACTATGATTCGCACCTAGTTTGACACTCCTATTCGTGTTTTTCGTGCTGATTCTATAGGTGAATTTTTGTCTAGACACCTTTGTTCTTTTCTTGTTGCACATGGTACATTGTCTCAGTTCTCTTGCCCTGGTGCTCATGCTCAGAATGGTGTTGCTAAGTGCACGCATCGTCATCTCCTTGAGACCGCTCGTGCGCTTATGCTTGCATCTTCTGTTCCGCCTCAATTTTGGGTTGAGGTGGTCTCCACTGCCACATACTTGGTTAATATCCAACCCTCTTCCGCTCTCAAGGGTGGGATTCCTTTTGAGCGTCTCTATGGTTGTCTTCCTGACTACTCCGCTCTTCACCTTTTTGGCTACATTTGTTATGTTCTTCTCGCCCCTCGTGATCGTACCAAACTGACTGCTCAATTTGTTGAGTGTGTCTTCTTTGGCTACAATGCTGAGCATAAGGGTTATAGGTGCTGGGACCCTGTTGCTCATTGGATGCGTATTTCTCGAGATATTTCTTTTGATGAGTCTCGTCCTTTTTATCCTCGCCCCTCATCTTCCACTTCTTCAGCATCCTTGGCCGAGCCTCTGACTTTTCTCACTTTTCTTGCCACACCTATTTCTTCTGATCATTCTTTAGCACCATTAGCACTTTCTCCTGTTGTGCCTACTTTGGTGACTTCCACGCATTTGGACTCCTCGTCTCATGCCCCTCCCACTTCTAATTTGGTTGAGCCTTTCCCTTTCCACTACACTCGTCGTTCCCATGCTATCACAGATCCCGCTGATTCACTCTCTACTGAGCCATCCCCTTCTGATCGCTTTGGCTTTGCTGGTGTTGTTCCTGTTGAGCCATCCTCTTATCATGAGGCTGTCATTCATCAAGAATGGCAGCATGTGATGGCTGAGGAGATTGCTGCTCTTGAGCGCACCGGCACGTGGGATCTTGTTCCGCTTTCCCCAAATGTTTGTCCTATCACGTGCAAGTGGGTCTATAAGGTTAAGACTCGCTCTCGCTCTGATGGTTCCCTTGAGTGTTATAAGGCTCGCCTCGTTGCCCGTGGCTTCCGGTAGGAGCATGGTCGTGACTATGATGAGACTTTTGCTCCGATAGCCCACATGACTATAGTGCGCACTCTTCTTGCTGTTGCTTCTGTGCGGCAGTGGTCTATCTCCCAGCTTGATGTCAAGAATGCCTTTCTTAATGGTGAGTTGCATGAGATCTACATGCACCCACCGCCTGAGTATTCTGTTCCCGAGGGTACAGTTTGTCGGGGGTACGGTTTGTCGTCTCTGTCGCTCTCTATATGGCCTTAAGCAAGCCCTCGAGCTTGGTTTGAGTGCTTTTCTTCTGTGATCATTATTGCTGGTTTTTCTGCTAGTGCTCATGATCCTCCGCTCTTTGTTCACACTTCCCCTCGTGGTCAGACTCTTCTTCTCTTGTATGTTGATGATATGATTATTACAGGAGATGATTATGAGTATATTGCCTTTTTGAAGGCTCATCTCAATGACCAATTTCTTATGTCCGATCTTGGTCCTCTTTCTTATTTCCTTGGGGTTGAAATTTCTTCTACTGCTGAAGGCTATTTTCTATCCCAAGAGAAGTATATTTAGGATCTTCATCGTGCTTCTCTCATTGATGAGCGCACTGTTGAGACTCCTATGGAGCTTAATCTTAAACTTCGACCCTTTGATGGTGAGCCTCTTACGGATCCCACTCGCTATCGTCATCTTGTCGGGAGTCTTGTTTATCTTGGTGTCACTCGTCCTGACATTTCTCATGCAGTACAAATCCTCAGTTAGTTTGTTTCCGCTCCTACTCAGCTCCACTATAGTCATCTTCTGCGTGTTTTGCGCTACCTTCGTTGGACGGTCTCTCGTCGTCTCTTCTTTCCATGCTCTAGCTCTTTACAGCTTCGTGCATATTGCGATCTTTCTTGGTGGTTGTCAAGGGCGTTGACGCCCAAGGTAGCCGGACCCCGACTACGAAGATCGTAGTTCCGGTCCGTAGCTGCAGCAGGGTTATACCCCCACGCTGCTGCCCTTCGACGGCTGGGAGTAGCTCCCTGGCCGGCGGCTTGATAGGAGGAGAAGTGGGAGATTAGATGGTAAGTACTTCCCTCTTCCAAAATCTGTCTTACAAGGGATATAATAGCCTTTCGGCCAACCAACCCTTCCTAGACTTTAGGATTTAATTATAGGAACTAACTAGAGATAAGAACTAACAATTACCAAACTAATTAGAGATAGAAACTAACAATCTTGATCTTATTTCCAATCTTAGCCGCAGCCCCCCTACTGGGCCTTGCGCGCCTCTCTTTCTGCTGCCCGACGCACATCTTGTAGGACCGAAGGTAGCGACCAGAGGGGGGGTTAATGGGCGCCTAAAAAAATTCTTGCTAAACTATAACTTAAGCCCACACCCAAATGAACTTAACCGGACAAACAATATTAGTAAAATAAATTACTGATACTATAGTTGACTAGCCTAAAAATGACCGGTGTCCTAATTAAAATGATATTAGAGCTAAACTAAAAAGAATCACTGCAGTATATAAAATGGGTACTAGAAATATTTAATGACATAATAAAAACCACTAAATATCTTAATAAAATGTTCAGATTGCAGTCTAAAAATAAAATACTAATTAACTGAATAAAATATGGATCATCCAAAAATTAATTCGGAAATAACCTAAAAATATTTCAGGTAAAGACTAGAATTAAAATACTACTGCACCTAATAAACTTTCTTTACTTCTTGTATAAGCAGATTAAATTAACACGAAATTGCTAAACAAATTTTTGCTAATTAAATAATAGATGATTATCTCTAAAACTGATCTACTTGATCTACTAAAAAATAGTAGATTAGATCAAAAGGAATTACCTTCCTCTATGAGCTCATTTGCGGTCATCGCCGCTGACGCACACTGTGAGGCCGTGGAGCCCGCCGCTGCAGCCTTCCGTTCCGTCACCTCACCAGTACTCTGCCGTGGAAGAACAGCAACAGCACAAAAAGTTCTGGCTGAAAGCAATTCTGTGTGCTGTGCACCTATAGAGAAAAAAAAAACAAGGCCCTAGCATGTGCATGGAGAAACACTTATATTGCCGGCGGGGCCCACAACAAACTGCTGCTGCACGGCATGACGCACGGCGTGGGCTTTGGCCGGCGTGCGCGAAGCCTCTGCTTGGCCGGCGTGCGCGAAGATGTTGCTTGGCCGGCGTGCCCGTAAACGCTGTTCCGGCGGGTAGGCTGTGATGAAGATTGGATCCGGAGAAAAAATAGTAGATGAAAGATTTGCGGTGGACTGAAAATAATCTCAAAAAACAGTCATCTATCCCCAAGAGGATAGGGGCCTATTTATAGGCGAATCTTAATACATGAAAAGACTAATTTACCCTTGGGTAAAATTAAACTAACTCTAAAATAAATTCCGAAAATTACTAAAAAATTATTAGAAAAATCACCTGACTCAAATAAAAATATTCTAAACTTAAAAACTAAACATTAATATCCTAAAACGAATAAATCATAGATTATCAGTTTTGCGCCGAAACTGACAAAGCGTCCACCGTCTTCGCACCGGGTACCCGGATTGGGCCGACCCAACCCCGCAGCCTCCTCAGCCCGGCAATCGCTCGCCGCCCGTGTACCTGAGTCAAACCCAGTCAACAGACTAGTGGATCATCTGCCGCTCCTAGCCATGTACCCGGATTGGGCCAGCCCGACTCCGCGGCTCCTCTTCCCGGTCGTCGCTCACTGCCCGTGTACCTGAGTCACATGCGCCTCAGACTCGGCAGGTCTTCATCTCTCCCTTCCTTTGACTTCCGTTGACAATCACTCATCACATCTGGAATATAAAACCATATTCTTCAACATGGTTTCTCAATCTCCCCCTTGATGAGTGCATTGTCAACACCCTTTTCAGCTCATTTCCAGAACATGCAAAACATGTGGAAACAAAAAAAACAAAGACAAAAGAAAATAGAAGAGAGAAAATAAAAGTTTAACCCTAATGACCAAAAGCCAAATAGAAGCAAGAAAAAATGGTCATTATGGTTAACCAAAAATAAAGCCTCAAAAACAAGTGCAAATCAAATCTCAGAATTACCAACAAGGAACTCCCCCTGAAATAAATCCAAGAGAAAGCTAAAAATATATCCAAAATTTCTCCCCCTTGTTGACAATTGGACTCATCAAGTGAGACTAAATTCATTTTAAAGAGACATAAACACAAACTCCCCCTGAAATGCAACTCCCCCTCAAAATATGCTATGAATGCAGATGGGGTGCAGGTGGAGTGTGAAAAGCATGCTTCTTAGATATGATTGACTACTATTACAACGTCTAACAGGTATAGCAAAAGATATACTGTCTAAGATACATGACATGATCAGTGCAACAAATGATATCTAAAGAGGGTCATTAGCACGCATTTTTCGATTTTTGCAAACAAAATCATCACCACATTTTCTAGTTGACAAGCAAAGTAAAGCATGATATGCAAAAGCTAACTGATATCTACCAAGATAAGCATTGTCCAAATCAAAGTGCTTCAGCAAACTTGTCATCTTTTTAAATTTTTCAGACTGATTCTTTTTTCTTTCATTTCTGTCAGGGGTTATTTGCATGTCAAACCTTATGCTAACCGACCAAGTCAAGCCTAGGCCAGAACTAGACCATCAGAAGCTTAAGACATTGGTCTTGGCATACATTACACTGTCCTAATTCATACCAAAGTGCTATGGTAAGCAGTCCAGAACAATGCAATGCGACAAAGCAAACCCACCTGGATCTTTTCTAATAATCATAAAAATGCATAAATTTCTCATTTTTCTGAATTTTTATCATTTTTATAACACATTTTTCATATTTAAAGCATATAGATGTCCAAGTTGCATATCTGCATCTAAGTATGGATCTAGCTACAAGGCATGTAAAAGATAGCAAGCGCATTCAGCCTACACATGCTAGTTACCAGAAGCAATGGTGATTATTTTTCAATTTTAAAACATAAAAGCCATGCATATGACAAGTATCAGATATATCATGTGAACTGAACTAGAACATGATCATCGACAAGTAATCAAAAACATATACTAGCTAGACAAAATAAAGCAGATTAATCATATAACAGAAGCAAGCTCAAAATGTGACTGATGATTATGCATGATATGAACGCACACAAAAAGACTCAATAAAAATAAAGAAGAAAAGAAAAAACTGACTCAAAGTATCCTAAAAGGATACACAACTCCCAAATCCAGACCAATAATCACGAGTGGGAACAACCGGTCCAACGTTAGGTTTGGCAAAGGTGTTAAACCAGTGTCGAGCCATCTTCTCGTATGTAGGAAAGCAGAAGGAATCATGAGTCTGGACCGAAACGTGGATCAAAGCGTGGTCCTCTGTTCTTCCTAAAATCACGGCCGCGAGATCCAAAACCGTATACCGAACGATTTGGAACTCTGCCAGAATGGAAACCACCCTCCGGAGGACGATCATAAAAATCGTCTCCTCTACCACCACCTACACGACGTGGCCTGGCCTCTAGCCTCTCTCTACATCGAGAAACTCTCTGTCTACCACCCTACTGGTAGAACTGCTCCTGCCCACTTCGAGCTCTCTCTGCTCGCTCAACTCGCTTCCTCCTGAAGCAAAACTCCTCAAGATGCCCGTCTCTCTGACAAAACTCACAACGATAGGTAGGCTTCTTGGGATGTTGTTGTGGCTTAGGATTCTTAGGCTTGGTGGTGTTGGGTGTAGCATCTTTGGTGTGAGAGGGTCCAGGTAAAAAATCAAGAGAAGTGTGGAGAGTTTTAGGTTTTGGAACCCATATTTGCTTCTTAGGTGGAGCTTTAGGTTGTTCTTGGAACACTCCATCCTTGGGCTGACTATCCTTAAAGGACTCAGTGGAGTGAGTCTTGGGATATCTCTGTTCGGGAGTCATCTTACTCCACTCCACTGCCCGACTAATGGCACTCTCAAAGTCAGCCTTGGTGTAGGTGTAGCCTACCCCAAACCCATCCTGCCTCTTAAACTGCTGGATCATCATGTCGAGCTGTGGCTCTCTGGCACTGATCCAACTCATGATTGAACGGAGGTAAAAATTCTCATTTTGAGTATCAGCTAGCTCCTCTCTCAAGGAAGCTAGTACCTCCACCTGAGACAAGCAGGTCTCACACTCTCTATCAACCTGGACAGACTTTTCGGCTTTCAGCTTAATCAACTCCAATCTAAGAGACAAGCAGTTCTCACAAATAGTGGGTGGAACTGACAGTGTCTCAAGCTCTAGCCTAGTCTGTGCCAGCTCAGCTCTCACTCTCTTCAAATCACCCAAATGCTCATCGCCCTTGGCTTTCAGCTCAGCTAAACTAGCTAGATGAGATGGGCAATCAACACATGGCACGACGACAGTGGCTTGAGCATCTTTTAGCTCCTGCTGAGCGCTCTCAAGCTCAGTGGCCAATGCGTCTCTCTCATCAACTCTCTCTGTGTACCTGGACTTAAGAGTCGTCAGGTCACACAACAACACCTCACAGTTAGGGCACTCACCACTATCACCCAAGCAAGGGGAAGAAGATAGACTCTCAATCTTGCCATTTGTCGTGGCAAGCTCACTCTCAAGCTCATCTATCATCTTCTTAGCCCCTCTAAGCAGTTTCTCCCTATACTTCAACTCCTGACTGTTCTGTTCTAGTAAATTAACAACTTCTTGTTCATAGGAAGATGCCTTCTCATCGTCGTCGTCGTCGGAGTCGTCGGAGGAGTCCTTTTCTTTCTTCTCCACAAGAGCCATTGAGTAGAAGCTCCTGTGGAATCTTCGGCTGTGACGTGAGCGACTCTTCGACTTGTCCCCGAAACCCGTGAAACAGAGGCCCGCCGGATTGTCCCTGTCCTTTCCCTTCCTGATCATGATATCTTCATCACTTGAACTTGAAGACGAGGAGGAAGACGAGGATCTCTTGGAGTATCTTTTCTCCATCTCAGCGAAGAAGGTCTTGTCTCGCTTCTTGTTCTCACGCCTGTAGTCCTTCAGAGCCTTTCGAAAGAATCTTGTCTTGGGCTTGCCCTTCGTGGAGTTGTCGTACTTGCCGAAGTTGTAGGAGTTGCCGCCGGTTCCCTTCTTGTAATTCTTCTGTTTAGGAGAGTCGGCGATAAAATGACCTGGGTCACCACACTCAAAGCATCCGGATTTTGTGCCGTGTCTCTTAAACATTCGCTTATCATAGACACGTCGCACCCGGTTGTTAAACAGACACAAATCATCATCTCCTAGAGTATCAAGTTGTTCTTCGGAGATAGACATCAAGGAAAAGGCCGTACAACTCATGGCATTAGGATCAGCCGACGGTGTCGCAAGCGCCAGAGTCTTTGAGCCAGAATCAGTGAGATTTGATCTCAACTGAATATCGACCTCTGAGGCCTTGAGCTTACTAAAAATCTCTGCGACGGTCAAGGTATCATAAGACGCGCTCTCAACAATAGAAGAGACCTTGATCTCCCAGATCTTAGGGTCCAAGGTATGGAGTACCTTAAGCGTCTGCTCATGATCCGAGACCAGCTGATCATGCTCGGCCTTGTTAACGCGAAGCTTATTAATGATCGATTGAAAACGACCAAACAAAGCCTCAACAGTCTCAGCCGGCTTCTGTGAGAAATTTTCATACTCACACCGGTAGGTCTGGTAGAGCCTAGCCTTGACCTGAGTTGTCCCCTCATGGTGTGCCTGGAGGGTAGCCCAGATCTCTCGAGCAGTGGTGAGATGACTAACACGCTCAAACTCACTAGAACCTAGACCAGAAAATAAAATGTTCACCGCCTTACTATTATTTTGATGCTGGGTAACTATATCTGCAGCAGTATCCGCAGCAATAGTCCTTATGGTGAAGTTAGGATGAACACAAATTTCCCATATGTCTGAGCTCTGGCTCATAAGGTATGCTCGCATGCGAGTCTTCCAATAAGTGTAGCCAAAAGCTTCTAGGGATGGGATTTTACCAGAAGACGTCATGGTCACTACCTAGGTTTAGAATCGGTCAAGATATTAGAAAAACCTAACCTTGCTCTGATACCACTTGTAAGACCGAAAGTAGCGACCAGAAGGGGGGTGAATGGGCGCCTAAAAAAAATTCTTGCTAAACTATAACTTAAGCCCAACACCCAAATGAACTTAACCGGACAAACAATATTAGTAAAATAAATTACTGATACTATAGTTGACTAGCCTAAAAATGACCGGTGTCCTAATTAAAATGATATTAGAGCTAAACTAAAAAGAATCACTGCAGTATATAAAATGGGTACTAGAAATATTTAATGACATAATAAAAACCACTAAATATCTTAATAAAATGTTCAGATTGCAGTCTAAAAATAAAATACTAATTAACTGAATAAAATATGGATCATCCAAAAATTAATTCGGAAATAACCTAAAAATATTTCAGGTAAAGACTAATTAAAATACTACTGCACCTAATAAACTTTTCTTTACTTCTTGTATAAGCAGATTAAATTAACACGAAATTGCTAAACAAATTTTTGCTAATTAAATAATAGATGATTATCTCTAAAACTGATCTACTAAAAAATAGTAGATTAGATCAAAAGGAATTACCTTCCTCTGTGAGCTCATTTGCGGTCATCGCCGCTGACGCACACTGTGAGGCCGTGGAGCCCGCCGCTGCAGCCTTCCGTCACCTCACCAGTACTCTGCCGTGGAAGAACAACGACAGCACAAAAAGTTCTGGCTGAAAGCAATTCTGTGTGCTGTGCACCTATAGAGAAAAAAAAAACAAGGCCCTAGCATGTGCATGGAGAAACACTTATATTGCCGACGGGCCCACAACAAACTGCTGCTGCACGGCATGACGCACGGCGTGGGCTTTGGCCGGCGTGCGCGAAGCCTCTGCTTGGCCGACGTGCGCGAAGATGTTGCTTGGCCGGCGTGCCCGTAAACGCTGTTCCGGTGGGTAGGCTGTGATGAAGATTGGATCCGGAGAAAAAATAGTAGATGAAAGATTTGCGGTGGACTGAAAATAATCTCAAAAAACAGTCATCTATCCCCAAGAGGATAGGGGCCTATTTATAGGCGAATCCTAATACATGAAAAGACTAATTTACCCTCGGGTAAAATTAAACTAACTCTAAAATAAATTCCGAAAATTACTAAAAAATTATTAGAAAAATCACCTGACTCAAATAAAATTATTCTAAACTTGAAAACTAAACATTAATATCCTAAAAACGAATAAATCATAAATTGTCAGTTTTGCGCCGAAACTGACAAAGCGTCCACCGTCTTCGCACCGGGTACCCGGATTGGGTCGACCTGACCCCGCAGCTTCCTCAGGCCGGCAATCGCTCGCCGCCCGTGTACCTGAGTCAAACCCAGTCAACAGACTAGTGGATCATCTGCCGCTCCTAGCCATGTACCCGGATTGGGCCAGCCCGACTCCGCGGCTCCTCTTCCCGGTCGTCGCTCACTGCCCGTGTACCTGAGTCACATGCGCCTCAGACTCGGCAGGTCTTCATCTCTCCCTTCCTTTGACTTCCGTTGACAATCACTCATCACATCTGGAATATCAAAACCATATTCTTCAACATGGTTTCTCACATCTCGCGCACGCCGCCGCCGTGTGTACACGCGGCCCCACATGACAGTGGTTCTCTCATTGCATGGAAGACTAAAAAGCATGTCGTGGTTTCATGTTCTAGTGCAGAGGCTGAGTTATGGGCCATGGCACTGTTGACCGCGGAGCTCAGTTGGTTACGATGATTACTTGAGGATTTTGGTGTTTCTTCCATTGTGCTTACTCTTACTCAGTCAGTACAGGTGCTATCAGTATTGCTCAAGATCCGGTGAAGCATGAGCTCACTAAGCATATTGGGGTTGATGCTTCTTACACACGGACCCAGGTATAGGATGCGGTGATTGCTCTTCACCAGGTTCCTTCCGAGCTTAAGTTGGCTGATTTCTTCACGAAGGCACAGACTACCGCTCAACACAAGTTCTATCTCTCCAAACTCAGTGTGGTTGATCTTCCTTGAGTTTGAGGGGGGTGTTAGAGATGTATATGTCTTGTGTAATATCCCCAAAGTATAAGGGGTTTGTGCATATTGTACATGTGTATATATTCTGGCCCATGGCCTCTATTGAATACAAGTTGCAATTATCACAATTCTTTCCTTTCACATTCTTCTTTTCATGAGTTTTGCAGGCTTTGGCTGCATCAGGATTAAGAGCCATCAGGTATGCCCTTGAAGTAGATGGAATTGGGGAAGTTATTGCTGTTGACAACAATGAAGGTACATATTATCTTTTCATGTCAATGTTGCTGACGATTTTTAGAATAGTGCAATTACACTATCCAGTAAAAAGCATTCATTCTGTATGATGATTCTAACATTTTCGTTTGATTAACTGCAGATGCTCTAGAGGCATGTAAAAAAAATATCCACCACAATGGTAGTGCTGCATCTTCAAAGGTGGTACCACATCTCGCTGATGCTCGTGTTTACATGCTGACCCACCCAAAAGAATTTGATGTGGTATGCTTTATTACTTGAACATGTATCAGTATTATTAGCTAGGAAAAATTGAGTATTGTAGTTAGGTATGTTTGTTGTAGCAGCTAGTATGATAACTAGGAGGAACAATTCTTAACCTTTTACCGATAAAGAAAATCAGTCTGCTATCATGCCGTTCCAAAACTAACATATAGTAAACAGTTCCCTATATATGAACATGGAAGATTCATAATTCAATGTCTCAATAGTCAACAACATTGCTCAAGAATTTGATTTTAAGCATAGCACACATTGGTGAAGTTCTACTGGAGTGCCATAAAAAGTGTATATGATTACTCATGTGAATGTTCCTTTGGAGCCTTGTAGCCCATACATGCTAATTAGGTACAGCCATCCTAAGATTTTTAAAACCAAAATTCCAACTATAATATAGCCACACACACAATCTATAAATATTATAGAAGTACTTGTGCATTTCAATGGACCTTAACGGCAAATCCTAGACTTAGAGAAATGAAAAAAAGATATGGTGGTGTTATACTTGATAGAGGACCATCATACACGTAGAACACATGAACCTATTTGGCTATCTTCCACAAAAGATACAAAGTGCATGAACTTGTTTATTATATACTTGCTCCATTCTTGTTTAATTGACTACTTTGACCAAGAAAGTTTGACAAATATTTTACATTGCATGAGTCTAATATCAATTTTCATAATTTACACCTGCAATTAAAAATATCTACCTATCCACACTAATCTAGAAAGTTCTCTTTTCAATATTCCAGGGGGAAAATAGTGACATAGTGACCAGTCTAAATTTTTCCTCTATGTATTAATTGTTGAAACTAGGTATTTTTTATGGAGACATTTATTAATTGAGAGAGTTAATTACTTGTTGATTTTTTAGAATAAAATGATGTAATATTCTCTTTATATTTTCTTCATTATGTCTGCACATATCCCAATCTCCCCAAGTTTCAGAGAAAATATGAAACAGTATAATTCTGTGTTAATGCACTACATTTTCTGAATCAGGTCGACCTTGATCCTTATGGATCACCAGCTGCATTCCTTGATTCTGCAGTTCAGTGCGTTGCAAATGGTGGTTTGTTGATGTGCTCAGCTACAGACATGGCAGTGCTTGCTGGGGGCAATGCAGAAGTTTGTTTTTCCAAGTCAGTTTTAAACAAGAATATCAATTTACATAACACATGACTACATCAGCTCACTTCTTAATATGCTAGTATTTTGTACCTGCAGATATGGTTCTTATCCATTAAGGGGTAAATACTGCCATGAGATGGCCCTGAGGATTCTTCTTTCCTGCATTGAGGTTAGACTTGAGAGTTAGTTCTCTTGTATTCATTTAATGCCATTATAACTATCTATCCTTTCGTTTGCTTGCTTGTCTTGCAGTCGCATGCGATCCGCCACAAGCGCTATATAGTTCCTGTAATTTCAGTGCACATGGATTTCTACATAAGGGTTTTCGTGAGAATCTTCACGTTGTTTCCTGTTTATACCTTTCTTTGACACGTTATTTTCCTTAGGTTGAATATTTACTTGTGCAATTCTGATTATTTTGATACCCTGTAATACATCTTATGAGCATGCCTTTACTATGTGCAGCTCGGCTAGCACTGTGAAAAGCTCACCTCTTAAATTGGCACATGTATATCAATGTACTGGATGCAGTTCATTTCACCTACAAAATGTTGGGAGGATTAACTCGAAGGTACTCTTTCTTATTCTTTCATTGTCTTTCATTGTGTACTTATCGTTATCGTTATTGATATGATCCTTTCTTTCAGGATAAGAGGAATATTTCCCTACCAAATTTTTCCCCTACTGTGCCTCAAGAATGTTCTGAATGTGGCCATAACTTTGTTATGGGTGGACCTATATGGAGTGATCCTATACATGACAAAGAATGGGCTGCTTCCATCCTGTCAAGTGTCCACACCATAAGTTCTGCATATTCAGCTTATGCAAAAATTTCAGCTATACTAACGTCAGTTTCGGAGGTAATGCCATATTTTTAACCTGTTTTGCTTATGCTTATTATACCTTAGAGAAAATGCACTCTGTAAGCTGTGAGGAAAGGGTTCTATTGTAGCAGTGTAATACAGGTAAGATTATCTATTAACAAGCTTTTTTTGGTTGTATGAAATGCATTAATGCAAGTATGACAGTGATGAGAAAACTGCTTGATATGGTTGTGGCAGGGAGGTTCCAGTTCTGGGGTCAGTACAGTACAACATATGTTTATTAGAAAAATCACCAGGAGTGTTGTATTATGACATACATTTTTATTTATTTGCAATGTGTTGTGCTTATGTTGATTTTGCTTAAATTAAATTAACCTGAACTACCGAAATGCAAAACAGGCTCTTTGTTTTGATCTTGTATACCCTTATTTTACTAATGAGTAATGATTTCCCTCTTGATCTTTAGGAAACTTTTTTCAATCTGGTATTCAAAAGTGTTGCTTGACATTTCACTCTATTTCATAATTTCAATTTGATAAACTAGAGTCTAGAAGGATGTACATCCTGGTTAAAAGTTATATGCAGTGCTAAGTTAACTCCTATGAAAATTATCAGAACAAAACTCAGAAAGAATACAACTATAGAAGACAATGAACTTTTGACTAAAATGAAATGCGAGCAAAGCAGAGCAAGTTCATCCCAGTTGTATTATCTGGTGACACGACACCTGCGCCAAACTTTTGCATGCATGTCCTACATTATTGTCAACTCTTCCACAGAAACCACATAAAAAGAGTAAAAAACTAAAAACTTCTGACCAGCATTACCCTTGCTTCTTTAATACCATTTTTCCCCTCAATCTCATCTCATTCTTCTAATTGTAATACTGCTACCATTGCTTTCATCTGATGATGTTACCAATAACCACATGAAACCTATAAAATTGGCATCAATTCTGCCTGCAATACATTGTGATCAATTAAGTACCCCACATTAAGCACCTGCCTTCTGTGGCTTGCATGCTACCACTGCCACTAACCTAATGCACAATGGTGCAGAAGCTACCCAAGTTATGCTACCCTTGCCACCCCTACATGGCCCAACTTTTCACCATCCTCAGTTAACTGTGAAAAAATTCCTAGAAATTCTTAGCACTCTCGAAAGCCTTGCTGCCATAATCAAGCATTGCTTAGTGCATAAAAAAATCTTTCAACTTAGTACATAATTAGCTGTACTTACAGTTTTGATATATGTTGCATCCATAAATCATAAATGGCATTTCTTGTGCAGGAATTATCCCATGCACCTTTATTTGTAAGCCTTCACAATTTGTGTGCAATATTGAAGTGCACCAATCCATCCATTTCTACGTTTCAATCTGCTATCAGAAATGCTGGGTATCAAATGTCAGGCAGCCATGTGGATCCACTAGCTCTTAAAACTGATGCCCCTATGTCTGTAATTTGGGACATCATGCGATGTTGGGTATAAACAAATCATTCATATCTTTTATGTCAATCAGCCAGATTTATCTGATATTTGATATTTTGATTCACTACTGGTGGTTTGCTATCTGAAGGTCAAGCTTCATGCTATAAAGTATCGACCTGGAAATCATCCAGGCACAATAATACTGTCCCAGGAGCCTAAACTGCAGGTATAGTTCATAAACAACAGTTTTTTGTGGTTTTTCTAATGGGTTTGTAGAAAAAAAATTATGCAAACACGAACCTGCATATGCTTCTGAATCACTCATTAGTAATTACAGTGTGGGTGGCTCATGCATTTAAAATATATATCGTTACCTGGATTAGCTTCTATACGCACCTTTTTATTAAGCTGATTGAATTACGATTACACAACCTTAAGTGCTTTGAGCATAGTAAACTATCGTGATATTCTGCTTGAAGTGCATCTTATTTATGCTCTAGTTAGCTTGAGCTAGCAAACTTTTGGTGCTCATTGCACAACTTTCCTTGTTGGCACGTTCTAGGATCAAGGAGGCCGACTAGAGGGGGAAGAATGGGCGGTTAAAAAATTCTTTTAGTTTTGCACAATAAAGGCCTAAATCAACTGGTCTCAACTAAGTATAGCAAGAAAAAACCTTCTATGTTGATGTTTGCAATCCTAGGGTGGCAACTGGCAATCAATCAAACATGATTCTAGGAATGTAAATTGTAAATGAGCACAGGAGGCAAACCATATAATGATGACACGATCTTTTACCAAGGTTCAGAAACTTGCCGGATTCCTATTCCTAGGCAAGTTCAAGTCTAGAATTGTTCCTTTATCAAGCCACCTGATGTCCTTGAGTGATGAGCTTGATCCTCCTATGAAGCTATCAGATCAGTTCAACACAATAGATGTGCTTGATCTTTTAGCTAGATATTCCAATGAGCTTCTCGGGCCTCAATTTCACCACTGGTTACCCTTTCTTAACTATGGAGATGGTTAGCAATAAGCCACTCACAAGCAGTGTTCTTACGACGGCGAGGCGAGGCAACCTACCCCCTTCCAACTGCCTAGGCAAAGTTAGGCACGCGGCGAGGCGACACCATATGATTATACTAATATTGATATTCTCTTCTTTTCTAATCCCATCTCCTTTCTTGTTACTATACAAGTCCTCTCTTGTTACTTGTAACAAGGATTATACTAATATACTAGGAGGCATAGAACCCATTCTTATATACCTCCCTAAAACTGACCAGAACTGTAGATACATACCAAGAAACACAAATAGAACAAGACTGTAGAACAGTAGAAGGCTAGAAGCAAACCGTGGAACACAAACAGAACAGTGAGGAGAGAGGACATCACTCATCACAGAAACAAAAATACAGAAGCAAACCTCCAAGTCGCTGTCGCACATGCCTGATAGCCTCCACCCATTCGCCAGCCGTGGGGATCTCTCGCTGTCACACGTCGCATGCCTCCGCCGGGTGCCAGCCACCGGGATCCCTCGCTGAGCGCCGGCCACCTGGATCCCTCACCGATGCACGTGCAAGCCTCCGCTGAGCGCCGGCCACTGGGATCCCTCGTCGACGCGCATTGCAAGGCTCCGCCGAGCCACATATTTCAGTCGCGCTGCCGCTGCCCTATCTTTCCCTTAGTCTCTGTTCTGATTTCTCTTTTATGTGATGCCTGCGTGTGCTCTATAGTCTATCGTGTGTTTTCTTCTCTCAGGCGCCTGCGCGTGCTCCCAAGTTTTCCCACGCACGCTCCCGCCTCACGCTCCGGCCTTTTCATACGCACGGTCCCGCCTCGCGCTCCTGCGTTTTCCTGCGTGCGGTCCCGCTTCGCGCCATACGACGACACCTCACCCGCAAGTCGTCGCCACAACCCATAAGGCGACGCCATACGCACTTCCGGTATGGCGAGCCCGACGCCTAGGAATTTTCAGCGCCTTACCGACTAGGCGATGCCATAGGAACACTGCTCACAAGTCACAACACACCGGGCCTTCTCTACAATCTTCTTGGAGATCACCACTGCTACCAAGCCGTCTAGGTGTCGAAAACACCAAAAGTAACAAGTCAAGATCGACTTATACTCTCAACCAAGTGCCAAAGGTCAATCTCATGCTCAAGCACTATCAATCTCTACCACTCTCCACAAGAAACTAATGCACTCTAGTTGCAACTCACACTAGAGGAGAGGAAAGGGCTCACACAAGCTCATGTGTCTATGGCTTGCCACGCTGCACGCCATAGACGATGTAAAGGTGGTATGCTTCCACGCTTCGCCACATTGCCATAAACCTTGGTCACACCCTGAAATCTTATTTGAAAATACATTAAATAAATTATCCTCTAGGAATTGTTGAATAAAAAACATGCATGAAAATATAGGGCTCAACTAAAAATCTTAACAAATTCAATTCAAATAAGACTAAGGATATTTTTGTAAAATTCCTTGAGTCACAAAAGGGGCATAAGAATTTTCTTGGAATTTTCAGATGTCTCTAGGTATTTTAATAATTCCCCATGACTGATTCATCTTCTATGCCGACTCCCTGTCGAATGTGAGTGCAACATCGTGATCTCTGCATCCTTCTCTCCTATTCCCACCAATAATCCTATGGGATTCAGTCTTGGGTGGATACACTGAGCTCTGTGGCTAGGGATTCACCATCGTGCTGCCACCCTGAGCCCTAACCTCTTCCCCTTGACATCTAAAGAGCACCCTTGAGCTCTCCTTGCTTGTTTTCGTACTTCAGTCGAGCTCCTTTACCCTAGAACCACTCCCTCGCTCTCCAATGCTCCTCTGCCACTGCCATCTTCCAACCGCGCTTCATCGTTGTGTCTTGAACTTTTAATTATTTTCTAAAAGATAATCGAAAAGAACTTTCTTGAACTATCAATGCTCGGTTCCATTTATCCTTTCCTTGTCTTGATCATCTGGTCTAGTTCCCAGCTAGCAGCTCCAAGGCATTTTAACCAGTAGCAGTAGCAGTAGCAACTAGCAAGGCGACAATTTGCTTGTTATAATCTTTGAAATTTGAATCTGGCTAATAGCTAAAGGTGACAATTTTACTGGGTACAGGCTCTCCTGTTATAATCTGTATGTTTTTGCTTGTTCTTCCTTTTAAGCCAGTAACTGTTTCAATGTACATTAGCACCATTCAAACTTGCCTGCTGGAACTTAAATCTATATAAGTATTTAAAAGAACAAATTTTACCAGGTGCTAGCTCTGTCCTGTTAGAAATTTTCAAGTCCTTGCTTATTTAACCTGTTTGTTTGCCGTGAAATTTATATCCATTATATAATTATTATCCCTAAAAAGCTTAGCTCGATTCTACCAAACCAGTTGTAAGCACATCAAATTATTGTAAAATAATACCCTCCCCAATTTTCCCTAAAATTTTTAGCATACCCATTGTTGCATCAAATACTTCACAGTTTTGAACTCCTATTCGCAATTTAAGCATACCATGTTGGTTAGATATATTTTTGGACATGCAACTGTACAAGCTACTCTCTTTTTTCATGGCTACATTATTCTTTTTGAAAAATATCACATATTTATAGATTTGGATATACAAGGAAAGTTAGGGTATATAAAATGAGAGCATCTTTCACACTTCAATCCTCTGTTACTCCTGCTAATTGGAAGTTGAATTTGTTGATATTTCATCCATGTTTATTTGTTTATTTATTTATTTCTCATTATACAACTTCCAGGCGAATTTTTCACATGTACCTGGGAGTTTAGTAGCACGGAAGAGCCCAAGATTTGTACCTAATCCTGAGAAATACTGGGGTCCTAAGACAAAGGCTGGTAGACAACCAAAGATACGGCCAATGGACAATTTATAAATCTATACTTAGGCTGGTTGCATACTAAAAGCCGGAGATCAGGGGCATTGTTTTGTTAAGAACTGAGCATATACTAAATGTCTAAATTTCAGCATGCAAGTTTAGTTTCAAAATTTTGTTGGTCAGTACAGAGATCATCGTCAGTTGCTTGGAATGCTGTTAGAACTATCATGCACTGGAGTGCTATTGTCATGGCATGCTCCACTTCGTTAACTAGAAATGCAAGAGTCTGGAGTATGGTACTATGGTCACGTGACTAGCAAAAGAAAAAGCATAATACTGATCCACAAAGTAACATGGTTGTCTGATGCTGTATGTTGCTAGAAACAACATGCATTCTTATAATGTTGCAATGATAAAATTATTTTGGTCTGGTCTTCGAATAATAATGATACTTCACTAGTGTAAAGGTAACTGGAAGCCATATCGACAACATGCGCAAAGATAGGGTGCGAGCGGACCATGTCAGATCAGGTCGAACGAACCAGACCTATCCTGTGGCTTGGGGGCAAAAGAGCTAGTTCATGTGACCAAAACTTGGGAGGTAAAAAAAGTTGGGTTTATTAAAGAATCATATAACTTTTTGGGCAAATCATCTATTTCGCCGTTCTTCTGATTCAGGCATGTTCAAGCAGACCCCAAAGGTAACCTAACCTAGCAAATCATCGATCTTGCTATCTACCTCAGCTTATAGAAATCAGAAATCACCAATATTATAAAGGGTAACCTAGCAACAAGCAGATCCAAGCAAGGTACAACCAAGCTGCAACAAGCCAAGCGTAGTTAAGGTCTCAGTAACAAACAGACATAAGAATCTGAAAGGGAGTTCATCTGAATATCGCTTGATCCCACCAACAATGCAGGAAATGGAGAAAATAACATTGCAGAGTTTATCAAGTTCAACCATGTATATGACTACCAAGTAGGAATTAATCGATTGATCGAGAGATTAATTGAATTAATCGGTTGATGGTTGAATATTAAATATTAGAGTTAGAGTTAACATACTATTTTAGTCAAACATTAGTCTTGAGTATATAACCCCCTACAACCCTAGTTTTTTCCTCCCATCTTCTCCAAACCTGAAGCCTTCCCACCGCCAGTCTTTTACTGAACTTCTCTTCAGTCTTCCCCCTCTCTCCAAGATTGTGTTCTCTATTCCTCGTGTGGCTGCTATATCCTCCACAACCTCACGCATGCTGCTTGCCCCGAGATTGCGTTCTCTATTCCTCGTGCGGCGGCCGCTATATCCTCCACAACCTCACTCATGCTGCTTGCCCTCACCTCCTAGTACCCTACACTAGCCGCCACCCCCCTTGTACGTCGGTTGGCCCTTTGCACAACTGCCCCCATGCCACACGACACAGCTCAAATAGGACAACATGAAGGCTATGCGGATCCGAGTGGCATGATGCAAATCTAACAACATGGATCCAATGATGAGGGAGCATGTATAATAATTGGTGATTCGGTCATTAATCAGCGAGAAGTTGACCATACGATTAATCAATCAACCAACTAATACTGTGCCAATTATGTTATAAATTAACTGCTATGTTATCGAGTACAAGTTAATTGGGCGATTAATCAGTTAATTGGCTGATTTTTTCAACAGTGGAGAAAGATATAGAGTTTGCTAGCCATTGCCATCTATGATGCAAGTCAAGACAATCCCAAGTAACTAAATATTGAGAAAAGCATGATGCAGTTGATCTCTAAGCATCTATTACACATATCCTCCCACTTTTGAAAATGTTACACATAACATGGTGCCAATAAGCAATTTAGTGGGGAGACCATTCCATTACGCCTCTTGCATTTAACACTACTACAGGACCAGACTAAACTATAATCTCCATATAACTAAAAGTTTCTCAAACACATAAATGCTAAGTAAATACACAGGCAGATAGAACATAGTTCCTTCAGTTCCTCCCTCACGATGTGGGATTGTAACGGAGGTGCTGCTCGTAGTAGCTAATAAGCTGCAGAAAAAGAACGAGAGCATTGTGGTGTTAGATGACATTAGATGTTTTTCCCTCATAAGAGAACAGAACTACAGAAGGCAATGAGATGTACCAGCAAGGGGTTATTTGCTTTCAATTCTTTATCGTCCACAGTGACTTCTTGTCCATCAGACCTGTTGAAAATATTCGGTTAGGAAAATAGTTTAGACGTATCAAACTTAAAATATGAAGAGACCTCTAAAGTTCATATACATATACAGACATACCAAGAAATATCACATATCAATATACATATCAAGAATCATATATTAATATACATATATAAAGAATATTTACATTGTATGAGAAAATAAAAAATTATATTACCCCTCTACTAGCTTATTTCGGAAAAAAATTAGATGCATCCAGTATGTACATGTCATGTGGGGGAGGCAATATCAGCGCCGGCCTAAGCCTCAGACAAGAGACGTCATGATAGCTTGAGAGGGAAGCTGAGAGAGGAGAGAAAGTTTGTTAAAATTCTGTTAGAAAGTTGTTAGTAGACCTGATGGCTATAAATGGAGTTGTAATTGGCTCTATGAGGAATAAGAAAGATCTGAGTTCCTAAATCTCTTCCCAACTTCTTCCTCTTCCCTGAATCCCCTCTATGGTCACCATTGGGCAGCCAGGAACCAACCCCGACGCCTCCACTCGCCGGAGCTACAATCTGCGTAGCAAGGGCGACACTGTCTTGGACCATAGTGTCCTTGACAACTTGGTATCAGCTTCTAGGCGTTCCACTGCTGCGCCGACGAGGTCTACATCATCTTCCTCTCTCTCCCGGTGTCACGTTCTTCTGCATCCCCGGAAATGGCAGAACTGACTACAACTGATCTGGCGGTCCTCATCGCCAAATTGACTGCATCAGTGGAGATGGTCCAGTCTAAAATTGATACGCTTGAGCACCGCAACACTGATTCATCATCATCGGGACTCGGGGCATGCATGGCGGCGAGCACAACACAGAGCGACCACCTCGCTTTCAGAAGATGGGTTTTCCCAGGTTCGATGGCCGGTCTGATCCCTTGGCATTCTTTAATCGCTGTGAATCATACTTTCGGTAGCAGCGCATTGCCGAAGAAGAGGTGTGGATGGCATCCTATAACATGGAAGCGGGTGCTCAGCTTTTGTTTATGCAAATTCAGAGCGACGAGGGAACTCCACCATGGAAGCGCTTTGTCGAATTGCTCAACATCAGATTCGGCCCGCCACTATGCTCCAATCCACTCGGCGAGCTGGTGGTGTGCAGACGAACAGGGTTGGTCGTCGAATATCAGGATCGCTTCGAGGCTCTGCTGCCTAGAGCGGGTGTGCTCACGGAAGTCCAGCTCTTCACAGCGGGTCTTCTTCCTCCCTTGAGCCTTGAATGTGGAGATTCTCAATCCGCAATCCCTTGCCATGGCAATGAGCCTAGCCCGGAAGCTGGAATTGCGCGATCAGTGTGCAGCGGTTGCCATGCCGCCGCATCGCCAAGTGCACCAGAAGGGCATTCTGCGACGCCCCCACAACGGCCTCTGGTTTCCCCAGCGATGGGTAATCCGCAGCCTCTGGTGGCAAGAGAAGGACGACATATTAAGCGGCTGTCCCAGGAAGAAATGGAAGAGCGTCGTCGGCTTGGACTGTGTTTCAATTGCAATGAAAAGTTCAGCTGAGGACATAAATCGTGTTTGCCAACAGATTTTCCTCTTGGAGTTGGCTTTTGATGATGACGACAACGATACTGAGTCAGATGGCCACACAACAGAAGAGCCTCAAATTTCAGTACATACGATTACCGGGATTCATACCAGCGAGACCATGCAAGTGCGCGTGCTGTTTGATGGCATTGTGCTTCTCGCTCTGCTCGATTCTGTCTCGACACATAACTTTGTCGCCGAGGAGGTTGTCAGTTGTACAGCTCTCCAGCTGCGACCAGGAGGCAAGCTTCATGTTACAGTGGCAAATGGTGATTGAGTTCCATGTCTAGGAGTTTTCAGGGGCGCGCCCTTCTCTATTGACGGCGAGCGATTTACAGGAGATTTTTTCTCGCCGCCCCTCGCCGGCTATGATATGGTGCTTGGAACACAGTGGCTCGCTTCGTTGGGTCTGATTCTCTGGGATTTCGGCGCACTTACCATATCATTTTGGCGAGGAGATCACCAAATTTGTTGGCATGGCAAGGCGGGTCCGACTAGTCCGACGCTTCGAGCATGCACGAGTGATGATCTTATGACGGTCCTGCTTGACGCATTCGCTGAGGTTTTTGCTGAGCCCAAGGGCATGCCGCCACCTCGCGCTCGAGATCATGGTATCACGCTCATTCCAGGATCTGTACCAGTGGCCGTACGACCATACCGATATCCTGCGGCACACAAGGACGAGCTAGAGCGACAATGTCCCGCAAAGCTGGATCAAGGGATCATCCGCACGAGTTCATCATTTTTTTCTTCACCAGTGCTGCTGGTGCGGAAGGCAGATGGTACTTGGTGCTTTTGCGTCAACTATCGTGCCTTGAACGCAATTACCATCAAAGATGTGTACCCGATTCTAGTGGTGGACGAGCTCCATGGTGCATGCTTCTTCTCCAAGCTCGATCTGCGTTCAGGCTACCATCAGGTACGCATGCGGCCCGAGGATATTGCTAAGACCGCATTTCGCACACATGATGGCCTATACGAGTCCTTAGTGATGCCATTCGGGTTGTGCAACGCGCCGACAACATTCCAGACGCTTATGAACGACGTCTTGCGACAATTTCTTCGACGATTTGTCCTTGTCTTCTTCGATGACATACTTATATACAACATGACATGGACCAATCACCTTCGTCATGTTCAGGCCGTCCTCGAGACTCTGCTCCGGCATCACCTCTTTGTCAAGCGATAGAAGTGTGATTTTGGCATAGGTTCCATATCATATCTCAGCCATGTCATTTCCGGCTCAGGCATCGCCATGGACCCGACCAAGGTTCAGACCATCACGGATTGGCCCGTTCCGCGTTCGGCACGGGCTGTACGCGGGTTCCTCGGCTTGGTTGGCTACTACCGCAAGTTCGTCAAGGAGTTTGGCACGATTGCGGCACCCTTGACTGCTCTTCTTCATCGAGAGGGATTTTTTGGACTGTCGAGGCTGAGGCGACATTTACGGCGCTCAAAGTTGCTGTCACTACGGCGCCCGTGCTCGCATTGCCTGATTTTGGTCAGCCTTTTATTGTTGAGTGTGACGCCTCAACACATGAGTTCGGTGCTGTTTTGATCCAGGATCAGCATCCGCTAGCATTCTTCAGTCGGGCCGCTACACCTCGGCATCAGTCCTTGCCAGCGTACGAGCGTGAACTCATTGGTTTGGTCATGGCCATTCGACATTGGCGACCGTATCTATGGGGTCGACGTTTCCTGGTGCGTACAGATCATTTCAGCCTTAAGTTCTTGCTTGATCAGCGACTTCGACTCGCCACCATACCACATCATCATTGGGTCGACAAGTTACTTGGGTTCAATTTCTCGGTGGAGTACAAGGCGGGTAGCTCCAATATAGTGGCCGACGTCTTGTCTAGGCGGGATACGAATGAGCCCGTGCTTCATGCTATCTCCAGTCGAGTTTCATTTTTGCCGACCGTCCGAGACAAGCGTATGCCACTGATCCCAGTCTGGCGATGCTTAAGGATGAAATTGCAGCAGACCAACGCTCTTCTTCATGGTCCCTCTTGGATGGATTGGTGAATTTCAACGGTCGTCTTTACGTTCCACCGGTGTCACCTTTGCTGCGCGAGCTCATCTCAGCGGTACATGACAATGGCCACGAAGGCGTACAAAGGACCTTGCATTGTTTACGCCGTGATTGCCATTCTCCCAATCTATGGTGCGCGGTCCAGGACTTTGTCCATGCTTGTGTCACATGCCAACGCTACAAGACTGATCATCTGCACCCAACGGGTTTACTTTTACTGTTACTAGTGCCTATGACTATCTGGTCGGATGTCAGACTTGACTTTATCGAGGCACTGCCGCGCGTGGGCGGAAAGTCAGTGATCCTCACCGTGGTGGACCGCTTCAGCAAATACTGTCACTTCATTCCCCTCGCATACCCGTACACAGTGAAGTCTGTGGTGCAGGTGTTCTTTGCGGAAATCATGCGTCTTCACGGTGTTCCCCAGTCCTTGGTGTCGGATCGCAATCCAGTTTTCACCTCTATCATCTGGCGGGAGTTGACGCGTCTCATCGGCACCAAATTGCACATGTCATTAGCATTTCACCCGCAGTCCGATGGACAAACTGAGGTGGCAAACAAAGTTATTGTCATGTATCTCCGATGCTTCACGGGTAGGGATGACAATTGTGCCCGATTACCCGTTTACCCGTGGGTAAAAACCCTATTAGGGTTGGGTTTGTTCTCCGTTTTATACCCGACGGGTAAACGGGTACGGGTATTAACTACCCATACCCATTTACCCGTTTACCCGATTATTTTAAATATAAAATAAATTTTAAAGTCTAAACCCTAGCCTTCTCTTTCCTCCCCAACCGTTCTTCCCCTCCCAGCCGCCACTAGCAGTACCTTCTCTTTCCTCTCCCTCCACTCCCACTCTCTCGCTGGCCTGCTCCCTCCGTCGGTGCCTAGCGCCCTCCGCCGACGCCCTCTGTCGGCCAGCGCCCTTCGCCGACCTACGCTAGCTCGGTGTCCTCTTGCCTGCGCCCTCCCCTCCGGCCTACACCCTTCTCGTCAGTGTCGGTGTCGGCCTATGCCCCTGCGCCTACACATGGCCTCGGACCCGTGTAGGCGTCGTCCCCTCCGGCCTGCGCCCACCCCATCAGTGCCGGCGTCGGCCTGTGCCCCTGCGCCTAGACATGGCCTCGGACCAGCGTAGGCATCGTCCCCTCCGACCCGCGCCCTCCTCATCAGTGCCGGCGTCGGCCTGTGCCCCTGCACCTGCACATGGCCTCGGACCAGCGCCGGCGCCCTCCCGATACCTCGAATCGGTGTCGCCCAGCGCTGGCGTTGGCCCATGCCTCCTCGCTGCCCAAACCCTGATTAGTGCCTCTTTCTTCCTTCCGGTTGCCGTTCTAGACTCACGGGCAAACGGGTATACCCGCGGGTATACGGCGCCCGCGGGTAACAGGTATGGGCACGGGTTTTTACCCGTTGGGTAAACGGGTACGGGTATGGGTATGCACTACCCATACCCGCTAGACCCGATTGCCATCCCTATTCACGGGTGATCGTCCGCATTAGTAGTTGCGTTGGCTTCCCTGGGCAGAATATATCTACAATATTGCATATCAGTCAGCACTCCGTGACACACCGTTTCGGGTGGTCTATGGCCGAGAGCTACCTTCCATCCGTTCTTATGAGCCAGGCGAGACACGTGTTGCGGCGATCGCAAAGAACATGGCAAAACGAGATGAGCTGCTTGCCGATTTTCGGCTCCGCCCTGAACAAGCCCAGTCCATCTACAAGCGACACTATGACAAGCTTCACAGGGATGTTCACTTCGTGGTGGGAGACTGGGAGTGGCTCCGTTTGCACCATCAAGCTGCTGCATCGCTTCATGTAACACCATCCGGGAAGCTGCGGCCTCGCTTCTATGGACCATTTTGCATTGTGGCTGTCATCAACACCGTTGCTTATCAACTGGAGCTCCCTCCACGCACTCGTCTCCATGATGTGTTCCATGTGGGACTCCTGAAGAGTTTTGTCGGAACACCGCCATCTGCGCCACCAGCTCTTCCCCAGATCCACCATGGTGTTGTGATTCCAGAACCAGAGCATGTGGCGCGTTCTCGTTTGGCCCGGGGCATTTGACAACTGCTTGTGCACTGGAAGGGCGAGCCTACTGCATCGACAACATGGGAAGACGCTGATAGTTTCATGGATCGCTACCCGGACTACCATCTTGAGGACAAGCTGCTCGTCGAGGGAGGGAGTGATGTCATGTGGGGGAGGCACTATCAGTGCCGGCCTAAGCCTCAGATAGGAGCCGACGTGATAGCTTGAGAGGGAAGCTGAGAGAGGAGAGAAAGTTTGTTAAAATTCTGTTAGAAAGTTGTTAGCAGGCCTGATGGCCAGTGTTGAAAAAATCGGCCGATCAGCCGATTAATCGGCCGATTAATCGGTGATCGGCCCCAGTCCATTTAATTTACAGGAAAATCGGCCAAAAATCGGTGGACCGATTAATCGGTCAGTCAACCCGATTAATCGGTGATTAATCGGCGATTAATCGGTGGCACCGATTAATCGGTCCGGTACAGAAAAATGAGATTTTGCACACCCCACCCAGCACTTTCCCTCTCTCCTACACACTTTTCCCCTTTTCCCTTTTTCCTGCGCACACCAGATCTGGACGGAGACGTGCCCAGCTTGGCAGATCCAACGTCGCATCCCCGCCATCCGCCGTCCGCGCCTCGCCCCTGCTTCTTCCGCGTCGTCCGTGCCTCGTCCCCGCTTTTCTGCGCCCTACAACGAGCTGTCCGTGCGTCGTCTGCGCGCCGTCCGCGCGAGCGCAGTCGTCCGCCGCCAAATCTAGGCCGCCGCCGCCGTCGCCATCGGGCTCGTTGGATTAAACTGTTTCCGGCATTTGCTTTTCAGTAGAGAAAAGGGAGAAGGAGATAGGAGAGAGAACAAGAGAGGTAGTGTATGCGGGATGGGCAGTGGAGAGAGAGCAGTCTTGGGCAGTGCTAACACTGAGGCAGTTGGGGGCAGGTGCAATGAGATAGATAAAGTAAAAGAGATAAAAAAAAATATGCAGAAAACATGCAGGTAAAAAGTAAGGGGCTGTGAGGAGATACAATAAAAGAGAAAGAGATAGAAAAATAGGCAGGTAATATATTATTTAATTATTTATTGACCGATTAATAGGTTGACCGATTAATTCAGTTAATCCCCGATTAACTGATTAATCACTACTCGGTGGTCGACCGATCAGCTACCGATCACCGATTTTTCTAACACTGCTGATGGCTATAAATGGAGTTGTAATTGGCTCTATGAGGAATAAGAAAGATCTGAGTTCCTAAATCTCTTCCCAACTTCTTCCTCTTCCCTGAATCCCCTCTCTGGTCACCATTGGGCAGCCGGGAACCAACCCCGACGCCTCCACTCGCTGGAGCTACAATCTGCGTAGCAAGGGCGACGCTGTCTTGGACCATAGTGTCCTTGACAGTACAAGTAAGCTATGCATACCTAGCCTGGATGCACGACACATATACATACTTTCTATTCGATGGCGACTGCGCTTAACTCTCAAATGCATATCTGCAGTTTCCATCTGGTGGTCAATTCTCATTCGCCGTTAGATAGAAAGTATGTACACGTATCGTGCATCCAGACTAGGTATGCATAGCTTCCTCCGTACATACCAGATGCACCTAATTTTTTCCCTTATTTCTCCCCATGTCTTACCTCACTTCAATTTACCATCTAACCCAATTCTAATTTCTTGAAAGTTCAAGAAAATCGATATGCAGTTTCAACTAATGTTCCCATCCTTTCCGTGGAGAAGATAAATGCATTACTAGAAATCTATATGTCAAGGGCATTGACACCTAGGGTAGCAGGCCCTCGACTGCGTAGTTTGTAGTCTCGGATACGGCCTAGCGATTCTGTTCACACCTGGGCCTAGCGGCCCTAGCCCATAGCACATGACACTAAAGTTGTTCCCTACAACTACAATGTTTTGAGTTTTTGATTTATGCATATGAATTGGTAACAGCTATCAAGATAATGAAGATATAATCATATAAATGACAAGATGATATCATAAATCCAACAATAGTCTGAACTCTGAAGAGCTGGGATACTGGATGCAATTTATCTTTACTGCTCATTAATTCAACAATTTATTATGAGCATTAAATTAAGAGTTTACTTTTAGTGAGTGGCCCTGTGGCATCATGAGCAAAAACATGAAGCACTCTACTGTAGCCAAATAATGTTTGATCAATGCATATGGTTACTTTCTTTTTTGTGGTATAAGGCTCCTGTTAGAAAGGAATAACATTTAGTAATTTACACCAGCAAACTATAATTTACAAAATATGGTACCTGAGTGCTTTGAATGTTATTGAAACTTGCTGCACATCATTGGTCATGGCAGCCGCAAAGCGTACAGGTTTGATTATCTTGGTGATGTGAGCTTGGACAGCACAGACCTCCGTCTTGTTCTTATCACCATTTTCTCCTTCAGTGGAGCCAACATCCTCAGCCACTATTGCTCCACGTTCTCCTTGATCTTCAGATGGTTTATTTTGTTCAAAACGCCTTACATTTCCAGATTTTCGCTTCTTGGCACCAGTTACCTGGCCACCTTGAGATGGAGGTGTGAGTACTGAGTTCTCAGAAGGACCATTCACAAGTTGATGCTCATTTTGTTGGTCAGTCAGCCTAACAGATAGAGGTACTTCCTGACATGCAGCCCTTGAAATCCCACCACTGGAACTACCCTCTTGTACTCCATTTTGTGCTGAAGCATCAAGCCCTGCAACTAAGGTCATACTACTAGACCTCCTGCTACTTGTCCTACAGGGTTGTTTCTTAGCTTCTGGGACAGGAGGTCGTGAGAGGGATTGAGCATCTGAACGAGGTGGGCGGCCCCGTTTACCATGCGATGGGTTCGAACCTGCCGCTGGAGTAGTTGTTATCTTCCGCTTGCGCTTCCGGCAGGACCTTGGTGATCGTGACCTACATTGCATACAACCACAAGGACAATATCAATTATCTGCTGAAAGTGTGAATTAAACTACAGATAGAAGTGTTTAAGATACCTACCGCTTTTCGAAGGCATCAATGATGTCAGAGCAGGCCCTCAGGTTTTCTAGGGGCTCCCATGTATTGGCACTTTCCGGCCACCCACGCCTAGCAACTCATATCAAATTTTTAGGAATGCAAGCATTATGAACAAATGCAAACCAGGAATGGAAGAAATTTGTAAAGTAAGCAAGCTGCAAAAACTAAATTGCAATTGATGAGCTATCGAATTGAGTCATACATGATACATGAAATAGAAAAATGCAATCAACAAGCTACCGAACAAGCATGATGTGCAAGTATCAGCTACCTTCACAATACTCTGCTTTTTTTATATAAAAAAGAGAAGCAGGAGTTCTGCTCTCTTGATTTATATGAGCAAACTTGTCCACTCAAAGGGTCACCCGCAGAATTTTTTAACTGCTAAGCTACTATGAGAAGCTTAGTCTAATACCAGAAATTAAGGAACAATATGGAAGAGAAAAGCATCAAAAAACCTTCTGGGCAAAGTAGGTTAGACCATGGCGCTGTACTCACGATGTACTATGAACAACTGTGATCGCTCGTCTAAAGCTATGCTTGCTACCTCTTCAAATTGCTTGGTCTCAGCTTGGAGAATTATGGAACCAAACACTACCAAAAACCCAAAAAAGCATAGATGAACCAAACGATCTTGGGATTTACCTATCACTTATAATCGCAGTGCTACCTAAAAGCGTTTATCTTTGCTTACAATGCTGGAACCAAACACAAAACATAAAAGCACGGAGCTACCGAAACTGTGCAAACCAAACCCAATCTAGGAATCGAGCAGCACACCATCACCTTCTACTGTGCTAGAACCTAGCAGCAGTCCTTCGCCTTGTACCGTGCAGGAATGGGGAGAAAAGGCCGGAAAGATAGCAAGTGCCGTTACCATTTGACGAGGTACTGCAGCTGGCCCTTGCGGAGGCGGCGACGGCGGATATCCTCGATCAAGTAGAAGCCCTCCGCCAGCTTAGGCGTCGAGTCATCATCCTTCGCCGCCGCCGCGGCCTCCTTCTCCGCCGAATCCTCCTCCGTTCCCTGCTGGCTCTCCTCGTCCCTCTCGACTTCCTCCCCTTCGTCCCAATCCTCCTCCTCTTCCTTCTCTTCCTCCCTCTCCTCGCTCTGCTCCTCTCCTACCTCCTCATCCACTTCTGCCAGCGCCGCCGCGGGCACCTCCTCTTCCCCCACCGGGTTATCGACCCCATCTATCTCCGCGGGGCAATTCTTCCCTCTCGCCATGGATTTCCTCCTCGCAATCCTGTTTCCGATGGATCTTCTGCTGATCTTGCTTCTATTTAGGGGGGAGGAGCGTCCGAGCAACACGGGAAGAAGCTCCAGCCGCGGCCGCTCGCACGGAAAATTTTACATTCCCGTTTTATCCCTTCCGATTGCACGGATTAATCATGTTTCTTAACAAAATCAGAAAGAGGACAAGGGCGTTTTGGTATTTTCACCAAGTAAAGCGAAATGGTCGGTCGAGATTTGCCGCTAGTGATTTACATTGCCGTTACTAGAGCAAAACCGGTGTCGTGATATGCTTTGCTAACTTTAAATTGTTGGTGTCACTGGGGATAGATATGGATGCCACCGCTGATTTACATTGTCGTTACAAGAACAAAACCCTGTGTTACGATATGATTTGATAACTAATGATGTCACTAGGGATAGATATGGATGTGACTAGAGATTTAGATTGTCGTTACAAGAGCAAAATCAACGTTGTGATATGCTTTCCCAACTAAATTGTCGATGTCACACATGGATGGATATGGATGCCACCGATGCTTTAATTAGATCTCTATTCCAAGAGCAAAACTTGCATCGTGATATGTTTTGCTAACTAATGATGTCATTAGGGATATAGATATGGATGCCAAGTGATTTATATTGTTGTTACTAGAGCAAAACAGGTGTTGTGATATGCTTTGCCAACTAAATTATCGATGCCATTGGGGATAGATATGGATGCCACGAGGGGATAGATATGGATGCCAAGTGATTTATATTGCGGTTACAAGAGCAAAAATCTACGTTATGATATGTTTTGCTAATTGAATTATCGTGATGTCATTAGGGATAGATATGGATGCCAAGCGATTTAGATTGCCATTATAACAACAAAACATGTGTCGTGGTATATTTTGCCAACTAAATTATTCATATTCATGTCCGATAAATTGTAAATATGAATATTTGTATTTAGACGTGAATTAAGGGTGTGTTTGGTTGAGCTGTGGCTGTGAGAAAAAACTGTTGTGGGCTGTGAGCTGCGGAAAAGCTGCTATGGGATATCAGCTGTGAGAAAGCTGAAAGTTATTTGGCTGAAACAACTGTGAAGAAGTTGTTTTAGAGATGTGAGCTATAAAATGATTGTAGAATACTATATCATTCAATGATTCACATATAAATAGCAATTTTAGAAAATAAAATTTAACTTTCTTTAGTTTTGCATATACCTTCATACGCATTTGCAAAATAGAACTGTAAACATTAAGCATTTATCATACTGTCACAACATTGAGATCCAAGCAAATTTGACACTAGCAAATCCCATAAAACCATGTCGCTTACAGTAATCATAACTAGTCAAGCAATGATTTCCTCAATCATTGTCGAGTAAAATCATAGAGCAAGTTGTATCGAAACAGATTCAGACTACAATTGACAACATGGAAAAATCTTGACCAAATGAAATCATCGATGCTAACTATATTTACACGCTGCCTTATACCCTATCTTTTACTTAACACTACAGAGCAACTATCAAGAGAAAACAACTAATACTCTAGGTTGCAAATATTCTTCCTGCAATAGCAAACATTGCACGTGAGCTAGCTGCTCGTTCCAACCTAGAGCAAAAATTGCAATCAGAGTTTTAACTCAGCAACAATCTAGCTGAGAGGCTAATGGGCAGGGCGGACTCGATACGGCATTGGTCCTCGAGCATGTCGTTGAATACTGCTACGGAGCTTTCCGCTGAGGACCACGACGACCTCCTCTGGTGGCGGGACCTCACGCGCTCCCACACATCATCGACCAGGGCCTGCCCGAGGCGGCGATGCAACGCGGCGCGGGATGGGTAGGAGAGAGAGTGAGTAAGGAGCGGGGAGGCCGGCGACGATGTTGATGTGAAGCCACGACGGGGGGATGGCGGCCGAGGGGTGGGAGGCGTGGGCAAGAGCTTGGGAAATTTGTTGTGGAGCTCGATGGGGGAAGACAGGAAAGAAAAAGCTGAAGCCGGTGAAGCAGGTGGGGAGAGGCTGTGAATTTTGTACTACACCGGAAGCTGCTTTTGGAGAAAGCTATTGGGCTGATATAACCCTTTGGTTGAGCTTTTGGCTTCTAGGAAGCAGAAGCTGCTTCCAAAAGCTCAACCAAAGGGAGCCTAAATGTGGACAATGGAATGAAAACACCCAAATTTGTTTAACAAATATAGATTTAGAAACAAATATCCAAATTTCTCATGGATCTAGATATGAAAACGAATATTCGAATTTATATCAGATCTAGATTATTGATGCCAAGATTTGGTAAAACCCAGGCCCACTAAGGATGCCGCACAATCAACAGAAGTCAAAGGAGTCCGGTCAAAGATGGTCAAAGAAGTCCGTCCATATCGTTACAATATGGCTGGATATAAAAGGAGTCGATAAAGGTGAGAGAAGATAAATATGATTCATAATTGGTTACAATGTAGATTACTTGGACAACAAGTCTCCAGACTATAAATATGTATCTAATTAGCTAGGTTTAGACACACACACAATCAACCACAACAAACTACTCTTTCAACGCATCGCCACCCTTGGGTTCCCAAGGTTAATCCTAGCGGGACTTGGTACTTGGAACCGGGCTACATCGTTCCGATATCCAGTGAAGAGGTGAGTCCCGCCACCCGACGGTCACATCGACTAAGTTCGTGTTCCTCGAGGCTACATCATATCGATCTCTTGAGGCATCGGTCTGGTCAGTGCGATCGTTGGTTTATCTTGGTGTATTTGCTAGGTCTAAGTCTGCATCACTTTGATCTCTTAGATTGATGTGAATTAGGTATCATAGTTTGATGCTTCATTGGTTAAGTCTGACATCTCGTTCTATTGTATCTGGTTCATGATGTGTACCATTCATTTGAATAAAGTATGCTTGATGCATTGAAGTGTTATTGATTTATCGTGACTTGAAACTGTCTTGGTTAGGTCCGATCTTGTAGTTACGATAATCTAATGGTATTAATATGTTGTTTGGTATGCTGAGTTTAGTACAAGTCGATAGGTTATCTTCAATTCTGCCACACTCTATACACATCCGGGAAGTGCTCATCGGCCCTTACGCACAAGGACTTTATCTATCGGCCGATGGCGTGTTCAACCCAATAACATGGTCATGGTCATCGGCCCTATGGCCGATCGATATGCTTACTCATGTTTATTTTATCCTAACCACAGTTATCGGCTCGGTAGCCGATCGACATTGCTACTAACGTTATTTTCTCTGGCTCCTTATCAGTTGCACAGTTAAACTGATTGGCACGCTCAAAACCTTCCTTTTCTAAGATTATAAGACCTGCATTGGAGTTAAGCATATCTCCTAGGCCACGCATGTGACCAAAAAAGACACCAACACGTTTTTTGGCACACCTAGTGGGACATTCTTCAAACCATTAATCCATGGCGGGCGAAGTTGATGGCAGTAATATCATCCCGATCACTATGGAGGCATTGACCGATGAACAAAGGGTGGAGGTACAAGACCACGTGGAAAACTACAAGAGACTATTCCTAGATGCTTTCAACATGACTCGATCTAATCCTATCTAGAGGAGTAAGCTGTCGAAACCAGCCGTAGCTGGTGAGATCCCTCAGCGGGCTGAAAGCCCGTGAGTCACTTTTTAGGAAACCGTCGACAACTCTTTCCATCATGCCTTAATCAATCAGTCCAAGGTATTGGTTAATACCTTACACGGGTTGATCAAGAAGACTAATGACGAGATGATTGCTCAAGAGACAACACAAGGCCCGATGCATTTCTTGACTAGTCATCCTTGTCTGCTACAAAACCCTCCACTTATTCGGCCGGTGCCAACACCACAAGGGCCGATAAGGTAGGTACCGTCGAACACTTCGTCCGACCGGGAGGTTGACATGACGGTCTCGTTACCCACCCCTATGCTCCAAGGCTAGGCAAGCAGGACCCGTCCTAGAATGCGTATCTCTTCGGAAGAAGTACACCACCCTCACAGCCTTCGGTCGTGCCACAAGGGCCTATTAGGCAAGAGGTGTCCCAGCCTACGTACGGAGTTGCTAGGAATATGCTGCCTGACCTTGTTCCGCTAAGGGGCACCCGATGGCATCCCTCAAGGGTACCACCAGACCTCATACTACAGAGTGCCGCTCTATACTAATGAAGAACAAAGATAAAACACTGTTTGGCTGGATTAGTATCAACAGCCTTCGATGACTGATCGATACCCCGCACCAAACCAATAGGAAGAAGATTGGGTGAAATGAACCACTGAAGTTATTCGAGACTAATTTGGGCTCAAGCCTAAATATCAGACCAGAGTGGTTCGATCGGGTGCCGCTACCGAACTGATACAAGATCCCTGACTTCAATAAGTTTTTGGGGCAGGACTCGGTCTCCATAATCGAGCACATTATCTGTTTTGTCACCTAGTATGGCGAGGCATCGACTGAGGAAGGACTCAAGGTCAGGTTCTTCTTGCTTTCATTATCAGGATCAACTTTCACGTGGTTCTTGTCACTGCCGGTGAACTCTGTCAGAGAATGGGCATATCTAAAGAAGTTTCACAAGTATTTCTTCACCGGCATACATGATACGAAGCTTACCAACTTGATGGCATTAAAGCAGAAGATGGACGAGTTAGAGCAAGATTATGCGCCAAGATTCCATGACGTGAGAAGTAGGTGCTATATCCTAAATCTCAGCGACACACAACTGGCTGAGTTAGCGTTCCAAGGGATCCTGAATCCAATAAAGGAAAGATTTTCATCACAAGAGTTCAAGAGCCTCTCACACATAGTACATCGGGTATCAGCCCATGAGAGGCGATTCCAGGAGGCAAAAAGGGACATGTATCAAAAGAAGGTGGTGTATACTCAGGCGCTCCATTCGAACACTAATGAGGACAACGAGTCTGATGCGGATGTCGACTTGGACGAATGGACCCGAAACAAGAATCAGATCGCATGTCCTTGGGTAAAGGTAGTTGATAAAGAAGAGAAGTATAATTTCAACATCAATAAGGCCGACATGATATTCGACCTATTGCTCAAAGAAAACCAGATCCAGTTGCCACCTAATCACGTGATACCGCCTGTCGATGAACTGAAGAAGTACTATAAGTGGCACAACTCCCCGTCCGTCCCACCATACTAATGAATGCAATGTATGTAGAAAGCAAATCCAATCGACCGTGGAGCAAGGCCGAATCAAGTTCGATGATGGGAAGAAGCCGATGAATATCGACGGTCACCCTTTCTCGGTCAACATTGTGCATGCACACCACACTGATGATCGACACTCGAAGAAGAGCAAGCGAGCCAGCAGTAGCATCACTTCCTCGAACTTGATTGGAAAATACGAAAGAAAGTCAAGAGAAAGGATGGACGACGAGGATTATCATGATTACTCACGATTCAACCCCTATTGGAATTGCGAGTTTTCATATTATGCTAGAATGAAGGACTGCGTTTGCCGTCGATGGACAATTGCCCTGAGTGTGGTAGCTGTTGATGCTAAAATCAGCCGACTAAGATCCAATCACACCGACGTCAGTTCAGAGATCCAAAAGCACACAATCATTTGAAGTAGTCCTCCAAACATCACACGACGCCGACACCATGTTCCGACAACCCTTGACCGTGATAAAGGGGTGTATGGATGGAGTCGCCATGCAATTGGATCACTGTTGCAAAAGATAACCCAATTAGCCAAGTATAGATAGGATAGATCAAACATGCCAAAGAGGGCAAGTTGGACCAAGATAGAGGATGCGGTCAGACCGGCCAAGTAAGGCTGGTCGGATTGACGTAGTACGGGCGATTGCACCGGTGGACGGAGGGGAAGGTGATCTAGGCCAGCTGCGCACGGTCGGTCAGACCGACCAACAACTGGCGGTCGGATCTGCACGTGCCGGGACAACCCAGTCGTACAAGCTAAGGTTGGCCGGTTAGACTGACAGAAGGGGGGCGAGGTCTCTGGCTTGCCGATGATTCCTTCGATGATATAAGCCGATGCAAGGCTTCTTGGCGGCATGGATGAACATGTAGGCTTTGCGAAACACCAAGAAATAAGAAGCAATTCGGTCTAGAGACCGAATTACTGATAAAAATCCGTTACGGGGATTAAACAGACGATTCACAAGCGAATCAACAAGGATTACCACGATTACGACATGATGAATGGATGGTTTACAATGCATACTAACAAAGATGGACGTGCTGTAGCTACTCCTAGGTAAAGGAAAAATAAAGGGTAAAAAAGAACGATTCAAGGGAATAGTAGATTAGATCGGTTTTGAAATTGGAGAGTCCACTTGAATCGCCTTGCCCCTATATTTATAGGGGGTAGTCTTGTTGTTGTTGGGCTTGAATTCTAATCTAATTTGATTATGAGATGAGTCTAAGTCGTTAAAAATTAGTTAGGGATCAAATCACCCTGAAACCAACTAATTCGTCTTAGACCCGGATTGGGTCGATCTGACCGGGCCCATATAGCTGGTTGGACTGGAGTTACATGGCCGGTCAAACCGTTCTACTATGGCCGGTCAAACCGTTCTATGCTAGGGCTTTTCACATTTTCAGCCAAAAATACTAGTTTTGATAATTTGATATTTTCTTACCATTAGTGACATTTTTTGCTATCAACACATGCCCCCTGCCTTTTGGCAAACTAGTGAGCCAAAAGCACAACGGGATAAGAGCGATATGCTCCATATCGACCTTACGACACCTTAAGCTCTTGTCGCACACTTGGGAAGTACTTTTCACATATCTACCATTTAGAGCTCTACGAAACCTCACTTTTCAGGAAACCACCGACAACGCTTTCCATCACGCCCTCATCAATCAGTCCAAGGTATTGGTTAATACCTTACACGGGTTGATCAAGAAGACTATTGACGAGATGATTTCTCAAGAGACAACACAAGGCCCGATGCATTTCTTGACTTGTCATCCTCGTCTGCTACAAAACCCTCAACTTATTCAGCCGGTGCCAACACCACAAAGGCCGATAAGGCAAGTACCGTCGAACACTTCGTACGACCGAGAGGTTGACATGACTGTCTCGTTACCCACCCCTATGCTCCAAGGGCTAGGCAGGCAGAACCCATCCCAGAATGCGTATCTCTTCAGAAGAAGTACACCACCCTCACAGACTTCGACCGTGCCACAAGGGCCTATCAGGCAAGAGGTGTCCCAGCCTACGTACGGAGTTGCCAGGAATATGCTGCCTGACCTTGTTCCGCTAAGGGGGCACCCGTTGGCATCCCTCAGGGGTACCACCAAACCTCATACTACGGAGTGCCGCTCTATACTAATGAAGAAAAAAAAAGATAAAACATTGTTTGGCTTGATTAGTATCAGTAGCCTTCGATGACTGATCGATACCCCGCACCAAACCAACAGGAAGAAGATTGGGTGAAATGAACCACTGAAGTTATTCGGGACTAGTTTGGGCTCAAGAATAAAGATCAGACCAGAGTGGTTTGATCGGGTGCCGCTACCAAACTGATACAAGATCCCTGACTTCAATAAGTTTTTGGGGGTAGGACTCGGTCTCCACAATCGAGCACATCAGCCGTTTTGTCACCCAGTGTGGCGAGGCATCGACTGAGGAAGCACTCAAGGTCATGTTCTTCTTGCTATCATTATCAGGATCAACTTTCACATGGTTCTTGTCACTGCCGGTGAACTCTGTCAGAGGATGGGCAGATCCGAAGAAGAAGTTTCACAAGTATTTCTTCACAGGCATACATGAGACGAAGCTTACCAACTTGATGGCAGTAAAGCAGAAGATGGACGAGTTAGAGCAAGATTATGCGCAAAGATTCCATGACATGAGAAGTAGGTGCTATATCCTGAATCTCAACGACACACAACTGGCTGAGTTAGCGTTCCAAGGGCTCCTAAATCCAATAAAGGAAAGATTTTCGTCACATGAGTTCAAGAGTCTCTCACACCTAGTACATCGGGTATCGGCCCATGAGAGCCGATTCCAGGAGGCAAAAAGGGACAGGTATCAAAAGAAGGTGGTGTATACTCAGGCGCTCCATTCGGACTCTAATGAGGACAACGAGTCTGATGTGGAGGTCGGCTTAGACGAATGGACCCGAAACAAGAAGCAGATCGCATGTCCTTGGGTAAAGTCAGTTGATAAAGAAGAGAAGTACGATTTCAACATCAATAAGGCCGACATGATATTCGACCTATTGCTCAAAGAAAACCAGATCCAGTTGCCACCTAATCACGTGATACCGCCTGTCGATGAATTGAAGAAGTACTATAAGTGGCACAACTCCCCGTCCTTCACACCATACTAATGAATGCAATGTATTTAGAAAGCAAATCCAATCGACCGTGGAGCAAGGCTGAATCAATTTCGATGATGGGAAGAAGACGATGAATATCGACGGCCACTCTTTCCTGGTCAACATGGTGCTTGCACACCACACTGAAGATCGACACTCGAAGAAGAGCAAGCGAGCCAGCAATAGCATCACTTCCTCAGACTTGATCGGAAAATACAAAAGAAAGTATAGAGAAAGGATGGACAACGAGGATTATCATGATTACTCCTGATTCAACCCCTATTGGAATTGCGAGTTTTCATATTATGCTAGAATGAAGGGCTACGTTTGCCGTCGATAGACGACTGCCCTGAGTGTGGTAGCTGTTGACGCTAAAATCAACCGACTAAGCTCCAATCACACCGACGTCAGTTCTGAGATCCAAAAGCACACAATCATTTGAAGTAGTCCTCCAAACATCACACGACACCGACGCCATGTTCCGACAACCCTTGACCGTGATAAAGGGGTGTATGGATGGAGTCGCCATGCAATTGGATCAGTGCTGCAAAAGATAACCCAATTAGCCAAGTGTAGATAGGATAGATCAAGCATGCCAAAGAGGGCAAGTTGGACCAAGATAGAGGATGCGTTCAGACCGACCAAGTAAGGCCGATCGGATCGATGTAGTATGGGAGATTGCACCGGTGGACGGAGTGTAAGGCGACCTAGGCCGGCAGCGCACGGTCGGTCAGACCGACCAACAACTGGCGGTCGGATCGGCACGTGCCGGGATAACCCAGACATACAAGCTAGGGTTGGCCGGGCAGACAGACAGAAGGGGTGCGAGGCCTCTGGCTTGCCGATGATTCCTCCGATGATCTAAGCTGATGCAAGGCTTCTTGGCGGCATGAATGAACATGTAGGCTTTGCGAAACACCAAGAAATAAGAAGCAATTCGGTCTAGAGACCAAATTACCGATAAAAATCCGTTACGAGGATTAAATAGACGATTCACAAGCGAATTGACAAGGATTACCACGATTACGACGTGATGAATGGATGGTTTACAATGCAGACTAACAAAGATGGACGTGCTGTAGCTACTCCTAGGGCAAGGAAAAATAAAGGGTAAAAAAGAACGATTCAAGGGAATAGTAGATTATATTGGTTTTGAAATTGGAGAGTCCCCTTGAATCGGCCTTGCCCCTATATTTATAGGGGGTGGTCTTGTTGTTGTTGGGCTTGAATTCTACTCTAATTTGATTATGAGATGAGTCCAAGTCGTTAAAAATTAGTTAGGGATCAAATCACCCCGAAACCAACTAATTCGTCTCAGACCCGGATTGGGCCGGTCTGACTGGGCCCATATGGCCGGTTGGACTGGAGTTACATGGCCGATCAAACCGTTCTACTATGGCCGGTCAAACTGGCCTATGCTAGGGATTTTCGCATTTTCAGCCAAAAATACTAGTTTTTGATAATTTGATATTTTCTGACCATTAGTGACATTTTTTGCTATCAACACATGCCCCCTGCCTTTTGGCAAACTAGTGAGCCCAAAGCACAACGGGATAAGAGCGATATGCTCCATATCGACCTTACGACACCTCAAGCTCTTGTCGCACACTTTGGAAGTACTTTTCAAATATCTACCATTTAGAGCTCTATGAAACCGTTCTCCTTATAAAGACTCTAACAAATATGCATTACTTGGACCGATTTAAACAACTTTAAAATGACCTTCCCAACTAGGCAACCATTTACCAAACTTTGGGTGTTTAGTGCCTAAAGGCAAAATCGTTTTCCAAACTAAGTCCCCAACCTGAAATGATTTTGCTTTCACCTTCTTGTTATAATCTCTAGCCACTCTTCTCTTGTTCCTTTCTATAGCCTCTAGAGCCTTTAATCTCTTATCAGTCACTTCTTCCAAGTTATCCTTCAACAAGACTTCATAATTACCGATCGATAAGCCATCCTATTTAAGCAATCTTAAAGAGCCATGATTTACCTCTACAGGTAAAACGACTTCTTGCCCATACACCAACCCATATGGACTCACCTTTGTAGCACCGTGCTATGCTATTCTACATGCCCAAAATGCCTCAGAAAGCACTTCATGCCACCTTCTAGGAAACTCTTCAATCTTTTTCTTAATAAGATTAATCACAATCTTATTACTAGACTTGGCCTCACCATTGGTCTAAGCATAGTATGGAGAAGATTTTATCAACTTTTATACCATAAGATTCGGCAAAATCACGCACTTCTTTAGAGACAAATGAAGCACCCTGATCTGTAGTAAGAGTTTGGGGAATACCGAATCTATGTATAATATGCTTCAGGATGAAATCAATTACCTCGTTATGCGCCATATTCTTGAGAGGCACATCTTTGGTCCACTTGGAGAAGTAATCTGTAGCCATCAACACGAACCGATGCACTTTTTAAGAGGCATGATGAATTTGGCCGATGAAGTCCAAACCCCAACCTCAGAATGACCAAGGTTTGATAATAGGATTAAACAAAGACGCAGGAGCAAGCTGAATATTACCAAACCTTTGACATGCCTCACACCCTCTATAATACCTAAAACAATCTTTAGTCATAGTCGACCAATAAAAAACCACTCTTTTGAGCATCCAACTCATCTTCTGGGCCGACTGATGAGTACCAAAAAGTTCTTCATGAACTTCACCCATAGAAACTTTAGACTGGTCAACATTTAAACTTTTCAAAAGTACTCCATCAGTTGTTCGGCGATACAGCTCATCATCAAGCAACACAAATTTAAACATTTGCCACCGAACTTTCCGATAAACCCTCTTGCTAGGATCTATCAAATATGTACTCGCCAAATCCTTACTTGAATTTGTGTTTAAAAAAGTAATTTCAACATGCCCCCCCGAGCCCTAGACTAGTCTGGCACAAGTCGGTCATACCAGTCATTGCCAGACGCCTGGCACGGGGCGGTCAGACCGACCTGACATGGCCGGTCAAACCGAAGTATCCTAACTCACGTGTCACAAACTTTTTAAGCATCGACTTCTCTTGTGCGAAAATTTTTCCTCTTTTGATTTGATAACCCGATGCTTGCTGAGCCAAATCATTTGCTATTGAGTTGGCTTCTCTAGACACATGGGAGATTTCAAAATCATCAAAAATACCAATTATGTCTAAACACTTGTCCAAATAGCTATTTAATAAACCATTGAAGCATTGGGCATCTTTAGCCACTTGTTGCACAACTAATAGAGAATCACCATATGCATGAACATATTTAACACCTATAGAATATAAAAGTTCAAGTCCTAGCAATAAAGCTTCATACTCAGTTTGATTATTAGTGCAAGGGAACTCTAAACGAGCCGAATCGGCTTTCAAGGGTTCATAAGCCAAATCGTACTCAATTAAAACATAAGCCCACTTTCTGACTCTCCCACTTAGAATTGGCTTTTGCAACATGTATTTTATAACATCGATTTGATAAGTAACAATACATGTGCTAGATAGAAGATAGTGGTGAAGTTTGGTACATGCGTAATAAAGTCATAAACATAAACGCTCCAAAAACACGTACCTCGTTTCGACATCCAACAGGCGGCGATTCAAGAACGTGATGATGTACTCCTTTCACTCCACCTCCCGAGTCAACACAACTCCTATCACACTATCTTCTGCAGCAACGTACAGTCAAAACAGAATCCCGACCTTTGGTGATCTTACCACGGGTGGTGATGACAAGCACTCTTTGATTCGATCAAAGGCACGTTGCTGACTTGCCCACCAAGTGAATTCGGCTTCGTTATTTATGCGAAGTATAGGGACAAAAGCATCAATCTTGCCAAAAAAGTTAGATATAAAGCGACATAAATAATTTACCTTGCCTACAACTTCTACACATCTCTCTTACACGTCGGCGCTTCAAAGTCTCTAATCTTCTCAAGTCTCTTAGGATCAATCTCAATACCTCTCCCATGAATCATAAATCCTAAGAACTCGCCCGCCGACACACCAAAAGCACACTTGAGCATGTTCATTTTTAAGCCATATTGATACATTATTTCAAAAGCAACTTTCAAATCGGTTAAGTGGTTACCCATAGCATACGATTTGACTACAACATCATCTATATAGACCTCTAGCATAACTCCTAACAAGTCATGAAAGATCAAGTTCATAGCATGTTGATATGTAGCGCCAGCATTCTTCAAACCAAAAGTCATCACAACCCACTCAAACAAGCCGACAAAACCAGGACATCTAAAGGCCGTTTTGTAAATATCTTCTTCGGCCATGAAAATTTGATTGTAACTAGTATTACCATCAAGAAAACTCAGTACCTTGTGTCCTAAAGCATCATTGATCAACATGTCGGCTATCGGCATGGGATGCTCGTCTTTCGGACTGGCCTTGTTCAAGTCTCTGAAATCAATACACACACGAATCTTGCTGATCCCTTTCTTTTCAACAGTCACATTGTTAGCAACCCATTCAACATATCTGCTTGGCCTAATAAACTCAACCTTAAGTAATCATTCTATCTGTTCTTTAACTCGGTCAAACACGACCGAATTAAAGAGACGAGGAGGCTGTTTATAAGGCCTAAACCCAGGTTTGATAGGCAGCTAGTGCTCCACAATCTTGCGGCTAAGTATAGGCATCTCACTATACTCCCATGCAAAGCAATCGATATACGACCGAAGCAACTTTTTTACTTCGGCCTTATCACAAGCCGATAAATTCTGATTTACAAAAGTTGGCCTTGGAATACTACCATCTCCTATGTATACCTCTTCTAAAGGTTTGGCCGACGCAAAAACTTGACCTAACTTCTCTACCTCACTAAAATCTTCAATGGCTTCAGCGATCCCGTCTTTAGAAGACTGATATTGCTCTATATGAGACTTTAGAAAATCAAGATTGCTTCTACCTAACATGACAACTAGTTTAGAGAAAGCCGAGCTACACTAGCCAACTTTACAGAGATTGGAACAAACATCCCCTCAGACACACTGACAAAATCGTAATCTGAGAGGTCTCTACCTAACAAACACTCTACATAATCATGGATGGCGTCTATAGACACATCGACCAAAGCAACCTGGGCCGAAGTGTCAGCTGGTACAACCTCCAATGATCTAAGACGATGCAAGGCTTCTTGGAGGCGTGGATGAAAATGTAGGCTCTGTAAAACACCAAGAAATAAGAAGCAATTCGGTCTAGAGACCGAATTACCAATAAAAATCCGTTACATGGATTAAACGGATGATTCATAAGCGAATCGACAAGGATTACCATGATTACGACGTGATGAATGGATGGTTTACAATGCAGACTAACAAAGATGGACGTGCTGTAGCTACTCCCAGGGCAAGGAAAAATAAAGGGTAAAAAAGAACGATTCAAGGGAATAGTAGATTAGATCGGTTTTGAAATTAGAGAGTCCCCTTGAATCGGCCTTGCCCCTATATTTATAGGGGGTGGTCTTGTCGTCCCTATGCTTGAATTCTACTCTAATTTGATTATGAGACGAGTCCTAGTCGTTAAAAATTAGTTAGGGATCAAATCACCTCGAAACCAACTAATTCATCTTGGACCTAGAGATAATGCTGGGCAAGCCGATACAATGGCCCAACTAGCATTGACCCCATAGCCGGCAGTATTCGACAAGCCAGAAGACCACGAACATCGGCACCTGAGACCTCTTTACATCAAGGGCCTGATCAACAGGAAGATGATGTACAGCTCTCAAGTTGATGCCATATGCCACCTTCCGAAAGCTCGGGAAAGGGCCGGAGGACCTCATCAAAACCAATATGGTACCGAGAGACTTCAACGGCAATTCATCAGAAACAATTGGGGTGCTAAACATAGAGCTGACGGTTTGGAGCAAGACCATGCTGGCCACCTTCTTCGTCATAGAGGGAAAAGGATCATACAGTCTGTTGCTAGGGCGCGATTAGATTCATGCGAATTGTTGCGTCCCGTTGACAATGCATCACAGCCTCATGCAATGGGTCGGTGACCAAGTCAAAATCATTCCTGTCGATAAATCGGTTAATGTAGCAATAGCAGATTTATCAGTATGGGAGATGGAAGAAGTCGTCTACCTGTCCGGCAAAGCTTAGGACAGTGATTTTCTTGAAGTGTCAAATGATAGAATTAAACAAATCAAAAATGAACGACCTAAGCTTACCCTTTGAAGGTGACATAGACGAAGTAGAAGGTAAACTCGATCAAGGCTTCGCCACAACCGATGAGCTACAGGAGGTAAACATCGAACCCGGTGATAGACCGAGGCCAACCTTTGTAAGTGCTCAACTTCCTGATGAAATAAAGAATGAATTAATTGCATTTTTATGGGAGTATAGGGATTGCTTCGCATGGGAATATTGTGAAATACCAGGTCTAAGCCAATCAATTGTAGAACACCCGCTCCCAATAAGACAAGGGTATCGGCCATTCAAGTAGTCACCCCGGTGGTTCAAGGCAGAAATATATCCAGATATCAAGGCTGAGGTAACAAGGTTATATGATGCATAATTCATAAGACCGTGCCGATACACAGAATGCGTATTGAATATTGTACCAGTATGGAAGAAAAGTGGGAAGCATATAATATATGTTGACTTTAGAGATCTAAACAAGGCAACCCCGAAGGATGAATACCCAATGCCGATCGTGGATTTGATGGTGGACATCGCATCGGGCCATAAGATTATCAGTTTCATGGATGGGAATGCAGGTCATAATCAGATTTTCATGACTAACGAAGAAATTCACAAGACGACCTTTTGGTGCCCAAGCTCTATCGGACTTTATGAGTGGGTGGTGATGACCTTCGTCTTGAAGAATGCCGGAGCGATTTACCAGAGGGCCATGAATTACATTTTCCATGACTTGATCGGCCTATTGGTGGAAATATATATAGACGAAGTCGTGGTGAAATCAAGCAGTACTCAAGACCATGTGGCCGATCTACGTCAAGTTCTAGAGAGAGGTAGGAAATACAGGCTAAAAATGAATCCCGAGAAGTGTGCCTTCGATGTATCGGCGAGGATGTTTCTGGGCTTTATTGTGCATGAAAGGGGGATTCGAGATAATCCAGCACAATCTTGCGCAATTAAGAACACCCAACCCCCTATGGATAAAACCAAGTTAAAGTCACTGATTGGGAAGATAAATTTTCTCAGGAGATTCATAGCTGACCTGATCTGGAATTCATATAGGGAGAAAAGAAGCAAAAGGCATTTGAAGAGATTAAGGAATACTTAGCCTCACCGCTAGTATTGATGCCGCCATAGAAAGGGATTCCGTTCAGGTTATATTTGTCAACCGATGATGAAGCCATCAGGTTGGTCCTGGTGTAGGAGATTGATAAAAAAGAACGGGGGATTTTCTATCTTAGTAGAAGATTACTGGACACTGAGACCCATATCCCGTGGTGGAAAATCTCTGTCTATGCCTATACTTCTTATGCACCAAATTAAGACATTACTTGCTATCATCAGAATGCACTGTGATATGTAAGGTCGATGCCATTAAGTATATGATACCAGCCCCAATGTTGAAAGGGCATATCGGAAAATGGGTTCTCGCTCTCACTGAATTTGACCTTAGATATGAATCGGCTAAGGCAGTAAAGGGACAAGTAGTAGATGATTTTATAGTCTAGCACATAGATGAGGTGGTGACTCATGTTGAGCCGATACCATGGACCCTATTCTTCAACAGATCAGTGTGTCAGCATGGATGTGGTATAGGCCTAGTAGTTGTTTCCCCTTGGGGGCATCATTTGAATTTGCATATACCATCATACCTTTCTCCATCAATAATTAGGCTGAATACGAAGCAGTATTGAAAGGGTTACAACTATTGGAAGAAGTGTGTGCTAATACAATAGAAATTTTTGGAGACTCTCTGCTAGTGATGAGGTAACTGTAAAAAGAGTACAAATGCAAAGACGACACGCTGAAAGAATATCATGATCGATGTCAAGCCATAATATCAAGCTTCCAAAGTGTAACTCTTACTCATATCCTGAGGGAGAAGAATAAACGATTTGGCCCAGACAGCTTCAGGATACAAGACGATGGCCAGGTCGATCGAGGTAGAGATCGCGGATATAGAGGCCGATGACCGGAGGCACAATATAATTCATTATTGGAAAAATCTTTTGACATTGGCACCGAAAATACTGAGATATCAAGAGACGAGATACATACTGCTCGGCGAAGACTTGTACCATTGGACGACCGATGGAGTTCTCCTCAAATGTATAAGCGCTGATGAAGCTAAGGTGGTGATGTGCAAAGTACACGACAACATATGCGGGACACACCAGTCAGCCCATAAAATATTGCTTTGGAGAGCAAGTTACTTTTGGCTGACTATGGTGGAGGACTGCATAAAATACTATAAGGGGTGCCAGGACTGTGAGAGGTTTGGAGCCATTCAGAGGGCACTTGTATCGGCAATGAACCTGATAATTAAGCCCTAGCCCTTCAGGGGGTGGGGCATCGATATGATCGTTCAAATCTACCTAGCGTCATGCAAAGGACATAAGTTCATATTGGCAGTTACTGATTATTTCACGAAATGGGTAGAGGCCATTGCACTCAAAAGGGTTAATTCTACCGATGCCATTGAGTTCATCAGAGAACACATAATATATCGGTTCAGGATTCCATAGTCCATCATCACAGGTCAGTGGGCAATTTTTGTATCGGAGGAGTTCCAACAATTCGCAGTCGGTATGAGAATCAAGCTTTTGAATTCATCGCTATATTATGCACAAGCTAATGGTTAGGCCGAAGCTTCGAACAAGAGTTTGATCAAGTTAATAAAGCACAAGATCAACGAACAGCCGAAGCGTTAGTATAGGTCCTTGTCAAAAGCACTCTGGGGCTATCGGATGGCGCATTACGGGTCCACTCAAGTACCACCATATCAGTTAGTCTACGACCATAAAGCAGTACTACTGTGGGAAAATAGCATCGGCTCAAGAAGGATTACACTACAAGACCAACTCACAACCGATGATTATTATAATTTAATGACAAATGGCTTAAACAATCTAGTACAGGTCCAATTAAGAACCCTCTATAAGATTGAAGAGAACAAATCAAGGGTTACCATGTTTTACAACAAGAAAGTGGTACCCAAGTCATTTGAACAGGGAGAACTTGTGTGGAAACTTATCCTACCGATTGGGTCTAAGCACAATCAGTTCGGTAAGTGGTCGCCTAATTGGGATGAACCATTCCGAATACATCGAGTGGTTCCTAGCAATGCCTATCTGCTCGAAGGATTAGATGGATTAGTGTTCGAGAAAGCTTTGAATGGAAAGTACTTGAAGAAATATTTTCCAAGCGTTTGGATAAATGCCTAAAGATCTGCAAGCAAACATCAAACAACCGATACCAATGGTATCGCCTTTAGATGGCCGATGCTGAAGCATCTCCCTTAGACACAAAAACTCAAGACCAAATCAAGGGATCAATGACAATATATTGCAAAAGCATAATGTTTTGAGTTATAGGTCAAAGATCCTATGCAAAGTTTAAACAAGAGCGCATTGAATGTCCTCGATTGCCCACATCCGAATTGCATCAACACTCTGAAGGATAGCTTGGTCCTCGACGTCCAAGACGGGGACATCTTGAATGGCATGGCGGACGACACCGGCGAGCTGACGTTCTTGGGCCTCGATCTGAGCTGGGAAGGAGGCTAGAACACCTTCCTTATGGGCAATCTTCATCCGGACCCCATCTAGCTTCGAGGCCAGTTCGGCTTCTTCCACCCGTAGATGGACAAGCTACAACGATGTGGCCGATGACTCGCTCTATATGCGATCTTGAAGGGTGCCCTCGGTGAGCACTACTTCGTCGTGGATTTTGATTGCTTCCCACTGCGATGCACAACTAGCACGATCGGCCATCTGCTTCAGCGCCCGATACACGTCCGGTCGATGGAACTCCAGGTACGCGGTCAGCATAAGGGTGTCAACCAACTCCAGGGAGAGGAGGTCCAGGATGTCGTTGAAGCGCCCTCTTATCGGCCCCGGGTCATTAACCAGGACCTCCACTAGGTCTTCTAGGCGGTGTAGTAGATCCAATAGAACCCCCTTCATCTCTAGAGACAACTGAGTCGTGGCCAACGAAGGAGCACCGGTGACTTCTTCGTCTTCAAGATATGGCATGATATCAAAATGGAATTTCTGGATGAAGGACTGAAAGAAGAAAGGAAGTTAAACAGAAGCCAACCATATTGTGACAATAAGTACAAAAGTGCTTATGTCAGCAGGCCTGATAGGGGCAACCGATTACGGAGTGCCATCGGCAGAACAAGCGGCGGCATCATCCTCTGTTGCACCCACCAGAAGGGTATGTGACCCCTCCTCTTAGAGACTGCCTTGGGGGGCAGACAAGTCCACAGTGTCTGGCATCGGCTGCATTTAAGGCCGATGTTAGCTACGTAGAAGGCAACAAGCAAATAAAGCAAGTAAAGTAGCTGACGAGAGCTTGAAGGAGGAGGAACCCCAACGTCGGTCGCCACACCGGCGATGACAGTAGCCACCGACCCTCCTTCGGTGCATCGGCTTCAACTGTTGGGGCCATATCGGCAACACTGGCTGATACACCATAATCAATAGTTATGACCCCAGCGTACAAGCCCCTACGATAGTTTGCGCTGTAGTATCTCCAGCCGGCGGGGTCGATTGGGCGCCAGTTGGGTCATCAACCACCTGGTCAAATGCCGCGTGAAGAGACACCACACTAGGTGATGAAGAAGGTGTTGACACGGAAACGCGCCCCCGCACTTGGGTCAGTTTGACGATCCAAAAGTGCACGGATACTTAGGGACAAGCCTAAGCGTGACGTGGCACCGACGTCGCGTTCCGACTACCCTTAATAGTGATAAGGGGGGTGGAGTCACCAGGCAACCAGATTACACAAAATAATCCAATTAGCCGAAAGAAATAGATTAAACAGAATAAAATCAGCAAACCAGTCAGAGCCCGCCTGGTTCGAAGTCTGGTGCGAAGGGGTCACCGAAGTGTACCTTCGGCGTCTGATGCGATGTGCTCCGCTGAAGGGTGCTTCAGCGTTCGTACTGATCTGACTGAAGATGGACTCCGAACGGATCTGGACGCGATGATCACCTCCGAACAGCGGGGTTCGGCGTACGATCTCCGATACAGCAAACTACGAAATAGTGACGCGAGGGCCACGCACGAGTGCAAGTTCGTCCGGTGCGGAGTATGGTCGCGGCGAAGCCTGTTGTGATGAAGTATGCTGGCGAGGCCTGTTGCCGGAGCCTGCAGTCCCGCCGAAGGGTGTCCTGGGGACCTCCGAAACCGATCTCTCAGCTCCGGACACCTCCGACGAAGTAGCTCCGAATGTGCGAACCTGCAACAGAAGAGTGCGAAGTACTAATTCGGCTTGAGGACCAAATTTTGCTAAGTGTTGCACTAGTAGCGAAGGTAGCAATCTATTACACATATTAGCGGATACTTCACAGGCAAAGTAACAAGGCGATAACAATCTATTACGTAGATTAATAGATACTTCACAGGCGAAGTAACTAGGATTACCACTATTCCGTAGTGGCCGACGGAGGGCTTCCAGGCAAACCCACGAAGAGGTACAGGAAAATAAAGGTAAAGTAAATACGATCAAAGCATGGGGCTTTGGTTTGGTTTGAGTTGGGGGGAGGTCTCTACGCCGGCCTTGCCTCTCTATTTATAGGGGCTTAGTTCCTAATCTAATCTTCTATTAATCCGGCCAGACAGAGATAAAGATTGAGCTGGAAACGCATACAATTCTACCTCAGCCGAAGTGGGCTTCGGCCAGGCCCGTCGAGGCCTGCTCCTTGGGCCGAAGCTTCGGCAGCGTGGGCCCCTGAAGGCTTCCCGGCCGAAGCTCATGGGCTGGCTAGAGGCTTTCGGAGCCCATAGCCCAATGGACTTCAGCCCTGTAGGGCTTCGGACAGACCCTGGACATGTGTATTTTCGGCCCAAATCACCAAAATTGATATTTTGACGATCTAGCCATTAATGCCATTTTTTGCTATCAACACATGCCCCCTACATTTTAGTGAACTAGTGAACTAAAAGCACAACAAGTTGAAGACGATACCATCCATATCGGCTTTCCAACACTTTTATGATGTTTGCCACACACTTGGGAAATACTTTTTCAAGTACCTACCATTCAAAGCTCTTCGAAACCGCTCTCCCTGTAGGGATTCCAACACGTACGCGTTGCCGGGAGTGATTTCGGCTATCTTGAAAGGACCTTCCCAACTAGGTGACCATTTACCAAACTTGGGACTCTTCGTGCCTAAAGGTAAAATCGTTTTCCACACCAAGTCTCCTATTTGGAACGATTTTGGTTTAACCTTTTTATTGTAGGCTCTAGCTACTCTCTTCTTGTCCATTTCCACGGCTTCTAAAGCCCTTAGTCTCTTATCGGTCACTTCCTCTATATTATCCTTTAGAAGAGTTTCATACTCGTCGACCGATAAGCCATCTCGCTTCAACACTCTTAAGGAGCCAAGATCCACCTCTACGGGCAGAATGACTTCTTGTCCATATACCAATTCATAAGGACTGACTTTGGTAGCACCGTGCTTTGCAATTCTACAAGCCCATAGCGCCTCAGAAAGCACTTCATGCCACCTTTTAGGAAACTCTTCAATTTTATTCTTAATGAGCTTAATCACGGTTTTGTTACTAGACTCGGCCTGACCATTGGCCTGAGCATAGTAAGGTGAAGAGTTTATCATCTTAATACCATAATATTCGGCGAAGTCCCTTACTTCTCCAGAAACAAATGAACTACCTTGATCAGTAGTAAGAGTTTGGGGGACGCCGAATCTATGTATGATGTGCTTAAAAATAAAATCACGTACCTCATTATGAGTCATGTTCTTGAGAGGTACGGCCTCGGCCCACTTAGTGCAGTAATCTGTTGCCATCAACACGAACCGATGCCCTTTTGAGGAAGGAGGGTGGATCTGGCCGATGAAGTCTAGACCCCAACCTCGAAACCGCCATGGCTTGACAATAGGATTGAGTAATGAGGCAGGAGCCAACTGAATATTGCCAAACCTTTGGCATGCTTCACACCCTCTATAGTACTTGAAACAGTCTTCAGTCATAGTCGGCCAATAAAACCCCGCTCTTTTGAGCATCCAACTCATTTTTGGGCCGACTGATGAGTGCCGCAAAGCCCTTCATGTACTTCTCCTGTAGCTACTTGAGACTGCTCATGGTCTAAACACTTCAACAGTACTCCATCGATGGTTCGGCGATACAATGTGTCGTCTATCAACACAAATTTGAAAGCTTGTCGCCGAACCTTCCGATAAACCCTTTGTCTAGGGTCTCTCAAATACTGGACGATTGGGACTCTCCAATCGCCCTTATAGGCTTCGGAGGGTCTCGCTGGTCCACCTTCTGAAAAAACTTCTAAATTACTGACTTCGGAGTGCCCCCCGAGCCATTCCTGCTCCTGCCGAAGCCTAGCTGGGGTGGCCATTCGGAGTGTGCTGGGCCGAAGCCCTCCGGAGGTTTCGGACTCCGAGGAGCCTTCTCCGTTCGGGAGGCTTCGGACTATGGGCTCCGGGGTGCCAGATCCCTTGATTGGCAGAGCACTCCAATCCAGGGCTTCAGCGTGCGGTGGCCTTCGGTGACCCGGGGGGTTTGACCCGGAGCGTGCGCCTGCCCACCGTCACTAGCTTCGGCAGTGAGACCAAACACCGCCTTTTCCAATACAGAAAATTTCCCTCTTCTGACTTGGTAGCCAGATGCTCGCTGAGCCAAATCATTAGCGACTGAATTGGCTTCTCTTGACACGTGAGATATTTTGAAATCATCAAAATTAGCGACTATGTCTAGACATTTGTCCAAGTAACTATTCAGCAAGCCATTAAAACATTGAGCATTCTTAGCTACTTGTTGTACTACTAATAACGAATCACCATATGCGTGAACATGTTTAGCACCTACAGATTCTAGCAATTCAAGTCCTAGCAATAAGGCTTCATATTTGGCTTGGCTATTGGTGGAAGCAAACCCTAGTCGGGCCGAAGTCTCAAAGTGCATATCATTAGGTGATATGAGAACCACTCCAACACCTTGGCCACTCTTGCAAGCTGAACCATCAAAATAGAGTTTTCATGGTACTACCTCAACTAAAGCAATAGTATCACTCCAGCTAATATCTATGTGATGATCAACTATAAAGTTAGCTACGATTTGGCCTTTTATCGCTCTGAGGGGTTCGTAGGCCAAATCGTACTCAATTAACGCGTAAGCCCATTTTCCGATTCTTTCACTTATAATCGGCTTTTGTAACATGTGCTTTATAACATCGGTTTGGCAAACGACAACACATGTAGTGGGGAGAAGATAGTGGCGTAACTTAGTGCACGCGTAGCAAAGTGGGGTTAATTTTTTCTGTGCCATTATGATTTTTACGGTTTGCCAAAATGCCATTATTATGTCACTGCCAGATGGGGGCCGCCACAGTCACTGACAGTGGCATGTAGACAATTTCTGAAAATTATAATGGCATGTGAGTAATTTTCCCAAAGTGATAAACATAATCGTTCCACAAACGCGTACCTGGTTTTGGCGTCCAGCAGGCGGCGGCTCAAGAATGTGATGATGTACTCCTTCTCTTCTACTTCCTGGGTTAGAACGGCTCCAATCACGCTATCTTCAGCGGCGATATATAACCGAAACGGAATCCTGGCTTTAGGTGCTCTCACCACGGGCGGTGATGACAAGCACTCCTTGATCTTTTCGAAAGCACTTTGTTGGCTTGCCCCCCAAGCGAACTCGACCTCATTCTTCAACCGGAGTATGGGGACAAATGCATCAATCTTGCCAGACAAGTTAGATATAAAGCGACGTAAATAGTTCATCTTGCCTAGCAACTTTTGCACATCCTTTTTGCATGTCGGCGCTGCAACGTTTCTAATTTTCTCAAGTCTCTTAGGATCGATTTTGATGCCTCTCTCGTGAATCACGAAACCTAAGAACTTACTCGCCGACACACCAAAAGCACACTTGAGTGGGTTCATTTTCAACCCATACTGCCGCATCCTATCGAAAGCAACCTTCAAATCGGCTAAATGGTTTCCCATAGCGTCCGATTTGACTACGACGTCATCGATGTAAACTTCTAGCATAACTCCTAACAAGTCATGAAAGATTAGGTTCATAGCGCTGATATGTGGTGCCGGCATTTTTCAAACCAAAAGTCATGACGACCCACTCGAACAAACCGACAAAACCAGGGCATCGAAAGGTAGTCTTGTAGACGTCCTCTTCGGCCATAAAGATTTGATTATAACCAGCATTGCCATCAAGAAAACTTAGTACCTTGTGTCCTAAAGCATCGTTGATCAGCATGTTGGCTATCGGCATTGGATACTCATCCTTCGGAGTGGCTCTATTCAGATCCCGAAAATCAATGCACACCCGTATCTTGCCGCTCCCTTTCTTCTCTACAGGCACAATGTTAGCAACCCATTCCGCGTACCTGCACGGCCTAATAAATTCAGCCTTGAGTAGTCGCTCCACTTCTACTTTAACTCGGTCATAGACGGCCAAATTAATGCGGCGGGGAGGTTGCTTATAAGGCCTAAACCCAGACTTGATGGGCAGCCGATGCTCCACGAGCTCGCGGCTTAGCCCTGGCATCTCGCTATACTCCCATGCGAAACAATCAACATACGACCGAAGTAACTTTATTACTTCAGCCTTCTCATCGGGCTGCAAATGTTGGTTTACAAAAGTCGGCTTTGGGATGCTACAATCACCTATGTCGACCTCATCCAAGGGATCGGCCGACGCAAAACCTTGTCCTAATTTTTCTACTTCGCTAAAGTCCTCGATGGCTTCGGCAATACCATTTTTATTAGTCTGATACTGCTCCACGCGAGACTTTAGCCAATCTAGATTACTCTTGATAGACATGACTATTAATACAAAAATAGTCGTGCTACTCCAGCCGGCTTTACAAACACTGGTACAAACCGTCCTCCGGATACACTAACAAAATCGTAATCCGAAAGATCTCTACCTGATAGACACTCTACTTTGTTATGCACAGCGTCAACCGACACATCGGCCAAAGCTACTTGGGCCAAAGTATCCGCGGGGATGAACTCCACCTCATCGCCATCCCATTGTATCAAGCACTGGTGTAGAGTAGAGGGAATGCAACAGTTTGCGTGAATCCAGTCGCGTCCGAGTAATACGCTATAGTTACCTTCTACATCGACGACGAAAAATGATGTTGGCAAAGTCTTGTTGCCCACCGTCAACTCCATAGAGAGTACTCCCTTGGCCTCGGATCTCTCGCCGTTGAAGCCGTTGAGCATCAAGTTGGTCTTCTTTAGGTCATCCTCATCCCTGCCAAGTTTCTTTAACAATGAATAAGGCATTAGGTTAACGGTGGCGCCGCCGTCGACGAGCATTTGGGAAATCGGCTTTCCATCGATGTGACCTCCGATGTAGAGAGGCTTTAGATGGCGAGCCGAGTCCTCGGGCTTCTCGAAGATGGCATTGCGCGGGCCGAGGTTCAATTGAGCAACCTCGGCCTCATCCTGCGGTAGGGCGAACTCGGTAGGCAGCGTGACGATGTTGATTTCCATCACCTGGGGTGCGGGTCCCTCAAAGATGGGTGAGTAATCGTCGTTGAGCATGTCGTCGTCGTCGCTTGGACTAGGAGCCGAGTTGGTTATCTCAACCGGATTCTCCCTTCATACCTGTTTGGTAGCTGGCCGAGGGCGGATCTCTTCGAAGATAGCGTCGCGCTTGGCCTCAGCTTCCCTCTCGCGCATCTCCTATGCCCGTAGCCGTTGTACGCGTCTCTTCTGTGTTTTGGACATGCCCGGAGGTGCCCAAAATGGCTGAGGCTTGGTGCCGGGTGCTACTGTTTGACTTCTATTAATTCTAGCCGAAGTGGCACTGCGCCCTTCGGCCTTGTGCACCTTGCGTTCAGAGGGGGCTTCGCTGCGAACCCCGTCAGATGGACCGGCCTCGTTCGGCCGACCGAACCAAGCTTCGGCGTAGAGCTCGACCGAAGCATGAGACTTACCTCCGTCATACCTTGGTGACAAAGTATTCAGGATTGGGACTTCCTGAGACCCAACTCTGATGGTTATGGCTTCGGACTCCCTGACTTCAGCCTCCGCGTGCTCGCACCCTTCGGCTTCGCTCTGCATGGTCCGATTCGAAGGCACCACAGACAGTCTATGGACGATGCCCCCCTCCGCTGCGTCTGTTTTCCCCTGCCATCCATAGTACTCCGAAGGAAAACAAGGCATAGTGTTAGGTTGCGGAGGATACCCCGGCCCAGATACGTACGGGGCCCAAGGGGTCCCTGTCCAGTCATACGGCGGAGGCATCGGCGGCTCTAGTGGCCTCGCCCACTGTGAGCCGAACCCGCTATCTAGAGGGAGGTTCAGCAAAGTCGAAGGTATCTCGGACCACACCAGCGAAGGGTCCTGCCAGGCCGGAGGTACGTTCGGCCAGTACGGCCCGAAGCCTCCCACCGGGGAAGTCCAACATGGCGCGAGGTTCGGCCATTGGGGGCCAAAGTTGTTGTATAGGGGACCCGACCACTGGGGCTCGAAGCTGCCATACGGGGGGTTCGGCCGTTGTGGCTCGGAACCACCGTGCGGAGCATCAGGCCACCGTGGCCCGAAGCCTTCGTGCGGAGGGCTTGCCTGCTTCGAACCGAAGCCACCGTTCGAGGGTCTTGGACCCTTCAACTGTTTTAACTTAGCGTGTGGACCTGCTTCTTTGGCCCTCCTTTGATGTTTGCTCAACAACATGTCATATGTTACCTTCGGCCTCTTGCGAGTCTTAGCCAAAGGGGTATTGATGTTCTGTTTACACACTCCTACCTCGGGATTCTTTGGCACGAGTGTGCGACTGTGTGGTTCTCCAACAATTACATCTTTCCCTTTAGCCGACTCGGCCTATTCCGGCCGAATCAACACCTTCTTTTCGCTGAGGTCGACGGCGTTGACTGGAAAAGGATCTTTATCTAGCTTCATCTTTGGATCATGGTCTATCTTCAACCGCCCTTCTTCTATGGCCGATTGTATATGCCGTCGAAAAACATTGCAATCATTAGTATTATGCGAATGTGAATCATGCCACTTACAGTATGGATGCTTCTTTAGTTCATCGGCAGGTGGAATGACTTGACCCTTAGGTAACATGAGAAGCTAACTTTTTAAGAGGAAATCAAATATTTTATCACATTTAGTTATATCAAACGAGTACTTGACCTCACTAAGTCGATTCTTCATGGGGGATGGTCATAACTCGGAGCAAGTGACAAGTTTATTTTTAGTGTTCCAAACCCATTCGGCCGCGTACATGTCGGCCGAATCCTCCTCCTCTGACTCCTCCTCATCAGAGCGTTCCATGATGTGTATTTCGGCCATAGGCTTGCTAAACGTCTTAATAAATTTCTTATCTTTGGCTCGGCCTTCTTGGACCAGAGCCTGCTGTAGAACCTGGCTAACTTCTAAAAAGTTTTGGTTATCTAACCTTTCTTTAATTTCGGAACGCAACCCGTTAAAAGCTAATTCCGCAAAGTGCCTTTCTGAAATATTAAGGCTAAAACATCAGTTTCTAGTATCCCTGAAACGCTTGATGTACTCAGAGGCATTCTCACTAGATTTTTGCTTAACCGATGTCAAATGCAAAAGCCTAAGTTCTGTCTCACCTATGTAGAAATAATCATGGAATTTCCGCTCTAAATCGTCCCACATGTGGATGGAGTTCGACGGGAGCGCCGAAAACCAGGTGAAAGTAGTGCCGGATAGCGAGAGAGAAAATAGTCTAACCTTTAGAGCATCTATCCCGCTAACCTCTCCACACTGCGCCAAAAATTGACTAACGTGCTCTAGTGTAGTCTTGCTACCCTCGCCATTGAATTTAGTGAATTCAGGGATTCTATAACCGTGGGGGTAGGGTACTGTGTCAAGGTGGTCAGGGTATGGTTTACGGTAAACCCTAACCCGTCCCTTGGGCACGAAGCCGGCACACTCTCTAAATAGTGCGCGGACCCGCTCCTCTATGTCATCTTGGTATGTTGTTTGTGTGCGCCTCTCATGCGGGGGCGCAACACGCGGTGGGATATCGGCATGTCGGCCATGGGCCTATTCCCTGCGCGCTATTTGTACAACGTGCTCGTGTCTGGGCGTCTGCGCGTGTGGTGCGGGTAGCGCAGGTATTGGTGTAGGTGGCGGTGGATGGTATGCAGTATTACTTTGACCGTAGGTGTAATGATTAGTCTCGGCCACAAGTGGTGAGGCCGGAGACATGATTGTGCCTCCCCACTTATGGCCGAGACCAATCATTACACCTACGGTCAAAGTAATACTGCATACCATCCACCGCCACCCGCACCAATACCTGCGCTGCCCGCACCACACACGCAAACGCCTGGACACGAGCACATCATGCAGATAGCGTGTAGGGAAGAAGCCCACGACCGACACGCTGATATCCCACCACGTGTTGCGCCCCCGCATGAGAGGCGCGCACAAGCAACATACCAAGATGATATAGAGGAGCGGGTCCGCGCACTATTTAGGGAGTGTGCTAGCTTCGTGCCCAAGGGATGGGTTAGGGTTTACCGTAAACCATACCCTGACCAACTTGATACGGTACCCTACCCCTGTGGCTATAGAATCCCTGAATTCACTAAATTCGATGGCGAGGGTAGCAAGACTACACTAGAGCACGTTAGTCAATTTTTGGCACAGTGTGGAGAAGTTAGCGGGATAGATGCTCTAAAGGTTAGATTATTTTATCTTTGCGTTCCGAAATTAAAGAGAGGTTAGATAACCAAAATTTTTTAGAAGTTAGCCATGTGTTGTAGCAGGCTCTGGTCCAGGAAGGCCGAACCAAAGATAAAAGGTTCATTAAGACGTTTAGCAAGCCTAGGGCCGAAATACACATCACAGAACGCTCTGATGAGGAGGAGTCAGAGGAGGAGGATTCAGCCGACATGTACGCGGCCGAATGGGTTTGGAACACTAAAAATAAACCTGTCACTTGCTCCAAGTTATGACCATCCCCCATGAAGAATCGACTTAGTCAGGTCAAGTACTCGTTTGATATAACTAAATGTGATAAAATATTTGATTTCCTCTTAAAAAGTCAGCTTCTCATGTTACCTAAGGGTCAAGTCATTCCACTTGCCGATGAACTAAAGAAGCATTCATACTGTAAGTGGCATGATTCACATTCGCATAATACTAATGATTGCAATGTTTTTCGACGGCAGATACAATCGGCCATAGAAGAAGGACGATTGAAGATAGACCATGATCCAAAGATGAAGCTGAATAAAGATCCTTTTCCAGTCAACGCCGTCGACCTCAGCGAAAAGAAGGTGTTGATTCGGCCGGAACAGGCTGAGTCGGCTAAAGGGAAAGATGTAATTGTTGGAGAACCACACAGTCGCATTCTCGTGCCAAAGAATCCAGAGGTAGGAGTGTGGAAACAGAACATCAATACCCCTTCGGCTAAGACTCGCAAGAGGCCGAAGGTAGCATATGACATGCTGTTGAGCAAACATTAGAGGAGGGCCAAAGAAGCAGGTCCACACGCTAAGTTAAAATAGCCGAAGGGTCCAAGACCCTCGAAGGGTGGCTTCGGGTTAAAGCAGGCGAGCCCTCCGCATGAAGGCTTCGGGCCACGGTGGCCTGATGCTCCGCACGGTGGTTCCGAGCCACAACGGCCGAACCCCCCGTACAGCAGCTTCGAGCCCCAGTGGTCGGGTCCCCTATACAACAACTTCGACCCCCAATGGCCGAACCCCGCACCATGCTGGACTTCCCCGATGGGAGGCTTTGGCCCGCACTGGCCGAACGTACCTCCGGCCTGGAAAGACCCTTCGCTGGTGTGGTCCAAGATACCTTCGACTTGGCCGAACCCCCCTCCAGGTAACGGGTTCGGCCCACAGTGGGCGAGGCCGCTGGAGCCGCCGATACCTCCGCCGTATGATTGGGCGGGGACCCCGTGGGCTCCGTACATATTTGAGCCGGGGTATCCTCCGCAACCTAACATTATGCCCTGTTTTCCTTCGGAGTACTTTGGATGGCAGGGGCAAATAGACGCAGTAGAGGGGGGATCGTCCACAGGCTATCCGTGGTGCCTCCGAATCGGACCATACAGAGGGAAGCCGAAGGGTGCGAGGACGCGGAGGCCGAAGTCAGGGAGTCCGAAGCTATAACCATCAGAGTTGGGTCTCAGGAAGTCCCAATCCTGAAGACTTTGTCACCGAGGTCTGACAAAGGTGAGTCTCATGCTTCGGCCGAGCTCTGCGCCGAAGCTTGGTTCGGTCGGCCAAACGAGGCCGGTCCGTCCGATGGGGTTCGCAGCGAAGCCCCCTCCGAACGCAAGGTGCACAAGGCCGAAGGGCGCAGTGACACTTTGGACAGAATTAATAAAAGTCGGACAGTGGCACCAGGCACCAAGCCACATCCATCTTGGGCACCTCCCGGCATGTCCAAATCGAAGAAGAGACGCCTGCAAAGACTACGAGCACAGGAGATGCGCGAGAAGAAAGCCGAGGCCGAGCGCGACGCTATCTTCGATGAGATCCGCCCTCGGCCAGCTACCAAACTAGTATGGAGGGAGAAGCCAATTGAGATAACCAACCCGACGCCTAGTCCGAGTGACGACGACGAACTGTCGACGACGATTACTCGCCCATCTCCGAAGGGCCCGCACCCCAGGTGATGGATTTCAACATCGTCACGCTACCTGCCGAGTTCGCCCTACCACGGGCCGAGGCCGAGGTTGCTCAGTTGAACCTCGGCCCGCGCAATGCCATCTTCGAGAAGCCCTAGGACTCGGCTCGCCATCTAAAGCCCCTCTATGTCAGGGGTCACATCGATGGGAAGCCGATATCCCGGATGCTCGTCGACGGCGACGCCACTGTTAACTTAATGCCTTATTCGTTGTTGAAGAAACTTGGCAGGGACGAAGATGACCTGAAGAAGACCAACTTGATGCTCAACGGCTTCAACGGCGAGAGCTCCGAGGCCAAGGGAGTACTCTCTATGGAGTTGACGGTGGGCAACAAGACATTGCCAACAACGTTCTTCGTCGTCGACGTACAAGGTAACTATAGCGTGTTACTCGGACGCGATTGGATTCACGCAAATTGTTGCATTCCCTGTACTCTACACCAGTGCTTGATACAGTGGGACCGCGATGAGGTGGAGGTCATCCCCGCGGATACTTTGGCCCAAGTAGCTTTGGCCGATGTGTCGGTTGACGCCATCCATAACAAAGTAGAGTGTCTATCAGGTAGAGATCTTTCGGATTACGATTTTGTTAGTGTATCCGGAGGATGGTTTGTACCAGTGTCTGTAAAGCCGGCTGGAGTAGCACGACTATTTTTGTATTAATAGTCATGTCTAGGAAGAATAATCTAGATTGGCTAAAGTCTCGTGTGGAGCAGTATCGGTCTAATAAAGACGGTATTGCCGAGGCCATCGAGGACTTTAGCGAAGTAGAGAAATTAGGACAAGGTTTTGCATCAGCCGATCCCTTGGAGGAAGTTGATATAGGTAATGGCAGCATCCCAAGGCCAACTTTTGTAAACCAGCATTTGCAGCCCGATGAAAAGGCTGAAGTAATAAAGTTACTTCGGTCGTATGTTGATTGTTTCGCCTGGGAATATAGCGAGATGCCAGGGCTAAGCCATGAGCTTATGGAGCATCGGCTGCCCATCAGGTCCGTATTTAGGCCTTATAAGCAGCCTCCCCGCTGCTTTAATTCGGCCGTCTATGACCGAGTTAAAGAAGAAGTGGAGCGACTACTCAAGGCTGAATTTATTAGGCCGTGCAGGTACGTGGAATGGGTTGCTAACATTGTGCCTGTAGAGAAGAAAGGGAGCGTCAAGATACGGGTATGCATTGATTTCACGGATCTGAACAGAGCCACTCCAAAAGACGAGTATCCAATGCTGATAGCCGACATGCTAATCAACGACGCTTCAGGACACAAGGTACTAAGTTTTCTTGATGGCAATGCTGGTTATAATCAAATCTTTATGGCCAAAGAGGACGTCTACAAGACTGCCTTTCGATGCCCTGGTTTTGTCGGTTTGTTCGAGTGGGTCGTCATGACTTTTGGTTTGAAAAATGTCGGCGCCACGTATCAGCGCGCTATGAACTTGATCTTTCATGACTTGTTAGGAGTTATGTTAGAAGTTTACATCGATGATGTCGTGGTCAAATCGGACGCTATGGGAAACCATTTAGCCGATTTAAAGGTTGCTTTCGATAGGATGTGGTAGTATGGGTTGAAAATGAACCCACTCAAGTGTGCTTTTTGTGTGTCGGCGGGTAAGTTCTTAGGTTTCATGATTCATGAGAGAGGCATAGAAATTGATCCTAAGAGACTTGAGAAGGTTAGAAACGTTGCGTCGCCGACATGCAAAAGGGATGTACAAAAGTTGCTAGGCAAGTTGAACTATTTGCGTCGCTTTATATCCAACTTGTCCGACAAGATTGATGCCTTTGTACCCATACTCCGGCTAAAGAACGAAGCCGAGTTCACTTGGGGGGCAAGCCAACAAAGTGCTTTCGAAAAGATCAAGGAGTGCTTGTCATCACCGCCTGTGGTGAGAGCACCCAAGGCCGGGATTCCGTTTCGGCTATACATCGCTGCCGAAGATGGCGTGATCGGAGCCTTGATGACCCAGGAGGTAGAGGGGAAGGAGTACATCATCACATTCTTGAGTCGCTACCTGCTGGACACCGAAACCAGGTACACATTTGTGGAACGATTGTGTTTATCACTTTACTACGCGTGCACCAAATTGCGCCATTATCTTCTCCCCACTACATGTGTTGTTGTTTGCCAAACCGATGTTATAAAGAACATGTTACAGAAGCCGATTCTAAATGAAAGAATCGGAAAATGGGCTTACGCGTTGATTGAGTACGATTTGGCCAAGTCTTAGCTAACTTTATAGTTGATCATCACATAGATGTTAGCTGGAGTGATACTATTGCTTTAGTTGAGGTAGTACCATGGAAACTTTTTTTGATGGTTCGGTTTGCAAGAGTGGCCAAGGTATTGGAGTGGTTCTCATATCACCTAATGGTATGCACTTTGAAACTTCGGCCCGACAAGAGTTTTCTTCCACCAATAACATGGCCGAATATGAAGCCTTATTGCTAGGTATTGAATTGCTAGAATCTGTAGGTGCTAGGCATGTTCACGCATATGGTGATTCGTTATTAGTAGTACAACAAGTAGCTAAGAATGCTCAATGTTTTAATGGCTTGTTGAATAGTTACTTGGACAAATGTCTAGACATAGTTGCTACTTTTAATGATTTCAAAATATCTCACGTGTCAAGACAAGCCAATTCAGTCGCTAATGATTTGGCTCAACAAGCATCTGTCTACCAGGTCAGGAGAGGGAAATTTTCTGTATTGGAGAAGCCGGTGTTTAGTCTCACTGCCAAAGCCAGTGACGGTGGGCAAGCGCACCCTCCGGGTCAGACCACTCCGGCCGCCGAAGGTCACTGTGCGCCAAGGATCCTAGGCCAGAGTACCCTGCCGACCGAAGGTGCTGGCACGCCGAGGTCCGTAAGCCGAAGCCCCCTGCACAGAGAGGGCTCCTTGGGGTCCGAACACTCCGAAGGGCTTCGGCCCAGCACACTCCGAACGACCACCTCGGCCAGGCTTCGGCAGGAGCTGGAATGGCTCGGGGGGCACCCAGAGGTCAGTAATTTAGAAGTTTTTTCAGAAGGTATGCCAGCGAGACCCTCTGAAACCTGCAAGGGCGATTGGAAAGTCCCAATCGTCCAGTATTTGAGAGACCCTAGCCAGAGGGTTGATCGGAAGGTTCGGCGACAAGCGTTCAAATTCGTGTTGATGGACGACGTGTTGTATCGCCGAACCATTGACGGTGTACTGTTGAAGTGTTTAGACCATGAGCAGTCTCAAGTAGCTACAGGAGAAGTCCATGAAGGGCTTTGCGGCACTCATCAGTCAGCCCAAAAGATGAGTTTGATGCTCAAAAGAGCGAGGTTTTATTGGCCGACTATGACTGAAGATTGTTTCAAGTACTACAGAGGGTGTGAGGCATGTCAGAAGTTTGGCAATATTCAGTTGGCGCCTGCCTCATTACTCAATCCTATTGTCAAGCCATGGCCGTTTTGAGGTTGGGGTTTAGACTTCATCAGCCAAATCCACCCTCCTTCATCAAAAGGGCGTTAGTTCGTGTTGATGGCAACAGATTACTTCACTAAGTGGACCGAGGCCGTACCTCTCAAGAACATGACTCACAATGAGGTACGTGATTTTATTTTGAAGCACATCATACATAGATTCGACATTCCTCAAACCCTTACTACAGATCAAGGTAGTTCATTTGTTTCTAGAGAAGTAAGGGACTTCGCCGAATATTATGGTATTAAGTTGATAAACTCTTCACCCTACTATGCTCAGGCCAATGGTCAGGCCGAGTCTAGTAATAAAACCGTGATTAAGCTCATTAAGAAGAAAATTGAGGAGTTTCCTAAAAGGTGGAATGAGGTGCTTTCCGAGGCGCTATGGGCTTGTAGGATTGCCAAGCACGGTGCTACCAAGGTCAGTCCATATGAGTTGGTATATGGACAAGAGGCCGTTCTGCCTGTAGAGGTAGATCTTGGCTCCTTAAGGGTGTTAAAGCAAGACGGCTTATCGGTCGACGAATATGAAACTCTTCTAAAAAATAATCTAGAGGAAGTGACCGATAAGATACTAAGGGCTTTAGAAGCCATAGAAGTAGACAAGAAGAGAGTAGCTAAAGCCTACAATAAGAAGGTTAAACCAAAATCATTTCAAATAGGAGACTTGGTGTGGAAAACGATTTTACCCTTAGGCATGAAGAGTCCCAAATTTGGTAAATGGTCACCTAGTTGGGAAGGTCCTTTTAAGATAGCCGAAATCGCTCCCGGCAACGCATACATGTTGGAATCCTTACAGGGAGGGCGGTTTCGAAGAGCTTTGAATGGTAGGTACTTGAAAAGGTATTTCCCAAGTGTGTGGCAAACATCATAAAAGTGTCGAAAAGCCGATACGGATGGTATCGTCTTCAGCTCGTTGTGCTTTTAGTTCACTAAAAGGTAGGGGGGCATGTGTTGATAGCAAAAAATGGCATTAGTGGCTAGATTGTCAAAATATCAATTTTTGGTGATTTGGGTCGAAAGTACACATGTCCAGGGTCTGTCCGAAGCCCTATAGGGCCGAAGTCCATTGAGCTATGGGCTCCGAAAGCCTCTAGCCAGCCCATGGGCTTCGGCCAGCAAGCCTTTGGAGGCCCACGCTGCCGAAGCTTCGGCCCGATGAGCAGGCCTCGACGGGCCTGGCCGAAGCTCACTTCGGCAGAGATAGAATTGGATGTGTTTCCAGCTCAATCTTTATCTCTATCTGGCCGGATTAATAGCAGATTAGATTAGGAATCAAACCCCTATAAATAGAGAGGCAAGGCCGGCGTGAGAAGCCCCCCAACTCAAACTAAACCAAAACCCATGCTTTGATCGTATTTACTTTACCTTTATTTTCCTGTACCTCTTCGTGGGTTTTCCTGGAAGCCCTCCACCGGCCACTATGGAACAGTGGTAATCCTTGGTACTTCGCTTGTGAAGTATCCGTTAATCTACGTAATAGATTGCTATCGCCTTGTTACTTCGCCTATGAAGTATCCGCTAATCTGCGTAATAGATTGCTATCTTCACTACTAGTGCAACACTTAGCAAAATTCGGTCCTCAGGCTGAATTGGTACTTCGAATCATCTCTGCTGCAGGTTCACACGTTCGGAGCCACTTCGTCGGAGGAGTCTGGAGTTGAGAGATCGGTTTCGGAGGTCCCAGGACACCCTTCGGCAGGACCGCAGGCTCCGACAACAGGCTTCGCCAGCATACTTCGTCGCAACAGGCTTCACCACGATCATACTCCGCACCGGACGAAGTTGTACTCGCGCGTGGCCCTCGAGTCATTATTCCGTAGTTTGCTGTATTGGAGATCACACGCCGAACCCTGCTGTTCAGAGGTGATCGCCACGTCCAGATCCATTCAGAGTCCATCTTCGGCTGGATCAGTCCGAACGCCGAGGCACCCTTCGGCGGAGTACTTCGCGTCGAACGCTGAAGGTACACTTCGGTGACCCCTTCGCACCAGACTTCGAACCAGGCGGCCTCCGACTGGTTTGCTGATTTTATTCTGTTTAAACTATTTCTTTCGGCTAATTGGATTATTTTGTGTAATCTGGTTGCCTGGCGACTCCACCCCCCTTATCACTATTAAGGGTAGTCGGAACGCGACGTCGGTGTCACGTCACGCTTAGGCTTGTCCCTAAGTATCCGTGCACTTTTGGATCGTCGAACTGACCCAAGTGTGGGGGCACGTTTTCGTCCCACCACTGGACAAAGTCGTCAGAGCTAGTGCCGTAGGCCGACTAAGGGGCAAGGTCACTAGAAAGACCCTTATCGTCCACTTGGGAAAGGTGATCATACTTTGGGCCATCTGTAACCTCTCCATGGATTTGGATTCGATTGATGAAGAATAGGTGAGGTGGGAGCTGGCTGAATCCTAGTTGCCACGAGCGGACTGTTGGATGATAAAATTTGTAGGAGGCTTCCGGAGGTGGCTGATAGTGAAGTTGAAGGGCAATAGACATGGTGTGATCAAGGTTTTAAAGATTCTAGTGGACTCCTCATTTCGGCACACATCGGTCAGAGAAACCCATAGGGATATTCATACTCGGATAGAAACTCGTAGGCAAACCAAATAGTTCTCTCTTCCCAGAAGCCACAGTAAAACCCTGCAAAGTAGAGGCTTAGAGATTCAGGGGACATCCGGAAATTGGAATGGCGGGTGGCCGCCTCGCCCAAAGATGAACACTAGTGATAAGTTGAATCGGATGACTCAGGGTAATCAGAGGGGAACTCCATTGAGGCGAGGGGTGGATTGTCGATGACTTCAGTAGTGTAGACATTGAGCTAGAGCTGCAAAACCACCAAAGATTGTCAAAGTAACCGACTGGTTCGCCAATCGATAGCTTGGATGATACTTGGTGAAGAAGATAATAAGTAGCACCAAGGAGGTATCAGTCGATGGGGATTTTCTTTTTTGCAGCAAGCTGCTTGGCCAGGAACTGGAGGTGGGAGGTTGGACCTAGGGTGGATCCACATAAGACAAATCTTTCCAACTAGAGGTTGAGAAAGGCCACATGCTCACAAGTTTCGACTGGGCCGGTTTTCTTGTTATATTGTAGCAAAAAAGAAGAAAGAATGCCGAAGACTTACCTCGAGGATCACGTCAGTGGTGGCCATCACTAGGGTTATCAATGTACGAGGTTGGTGAGGAAGATGAAGATAACAAGCACTGTGAGTCGCATGGGCACTAGAAGCTGGACATCGATGAGCTCGAGGGCTAAAGTGAGAGTAGTATGCAGAAAGCGTGAAGAAGAAAGAGAGGAGTGTCCGAGGATACTTATAGAGCAAAAATGACTCCTCGGCAGCCGGGTCAAGCCGATCCTGCCGAATTTGGTGGGACCACCTTCCATGTTTGGCAAAATGGTAATCATGAGTATAGTTTTCGAAACGCCGAGATCTTTACAAGCCTGAGATTAAGGGAACAAAATCATCAGTTTAAAGAGCACCAGTACAAAACTGTGTGGGATGAAGCCTGATCTAACGCCGCCACAAAGAAAAGTAGATGTGTTAGACTAAGCAACATCCATCACAATCATGAATGGTCGGAGAAGAAGATGCAAAAAGGAAGGAGAAAGGGTGATATGATATGGAGGTGGTACCCTGCACATGGTTTTATAAAATTCTAGAAGATGAAGGGTTTCAACTACTAATAATGAGTTTGAAAAGACATTACAAATGGACATTTGGAAGGACATGATGACAGAGGATAATGATGACCGATAATTTTGAAGCATCGGTTACCCTTTAATACTCCGAAACTAGGGGGCATGTGTTGATGCCAAAATTTGGTAAAGCCCAGACCCACTAAGGATGCTGCATGGTCAACAAAAGTCAAAGGACTCCGGTCAAATATGGTCAAAGAAGCTCATCCATATCGTTACAACATGGCCAGATATAAAGGAGACGATAAAGTGAGAAGGTAAAGATGATCCAAAATCGGTTACAACGTAGATTACTTGGACAGCAAGTCTCCGTACTATAAATATGTAACTAATTAGCTAGGTTTAGAGACAGACACAATAAACCACAACAAACTACTCTTTTGGCGCATCGCCACCCTTGGGTTCCCAAGGTTAATCTCTGTGGTACTTGGCACTTGGAACCGAGCTGCATCGTTCCGATCTCCAGTGAAGAGGTGAGTCTTGCCACCTCGATGATCACATCGACTAGGTTTGTGTTCCTCGAGGCTACATCGTAACGATCTCTTGAGGCATCGGTCTGGTCAGTGCAATCGCCAGTTTATCTTGCTGTATTTGCTAGGTCTAAGGCTGCATCACTTTGATATCTTCGATTGATGTGAATTCGGTGACATAGTTTGTGAGAAACCAAGTAGAGATGTGCCTTGGTTTCAATCTATGATGAGTGTGTTGATAGCAAAAAATGGCATTAATGACTAGATCGTCAAAATATAATTTTTTTGTGATTTGGGCCGAAAGTACACATGTCCAGGGTCTGTCCGAAGCCCTACAGGGCCGAAGTCCATTGAGCTATGGGCTCCAAAAGCCTCTAGCCAGCCCATGGGCTTTGGCCAGGAAGCCTTCGGAGCCCCACGCTGCCGAAGCTTCGGCCCGAGGAGCAGGCCTCGATGGGCCTGGCCGAAGCCCACCTAGGCAGAGATAGAGTTGTATGCGTTTCCATCTCAATCTTTATCTCTATCAGGACGGATTAATAGCAGATTAGATTAGGAGTTAAGCCCCTATAAATAGAGAAGCAAGGCCAGCATAGAGAGCACCCCCAACACTTACCAAAATTCGGTCCTTAGGACGAATTGGTACTTCAAATCATCTTTGTTGCAGGTTCGCATGTTCGGAGCCACTTCGTCGGAGGTGTCCGGAGTTGAGAGATTGGTTTCGGAGGTCCCCAGGACACCCTTCGACGGGACTGCAGGCTCCAGCAACAGGCTTCGCCAACATACTTCGTCGCAACAGGCTTCGCCACGACCATACTCCGCACCGGACGAAGTTGCACTCGCGCGTGGCCCTCGCGTCATTATTCTGTAGTTTGCTGTATCGGAGATCTCACGCCGAACCCCGCTGTTCGGAGGTGATCGCCGCGTCCAGATCCGTTCAGAGTCCATCTTCGGCCGGATCAGTTCGAACGCCGAAGCACCCTTCGACAGAGTACTTCGTGCCAGACGCCGAAGGTACACTTCGGTGACCCCTTCGCGCCAGACTTCGAACCAGACGGGCTTCGACTGGTTTGTTGATTTTATTCGGTTTAATCTATTTCTTTCAGCTAATTGGATTATTTTGTGTAATCTGGTTGCCTGGTGACTCCACCCCCTTATCACTATTAAGGGTAGTCAGAACGCGACGTCGGTGTCACGTCATGCTTAGGCTTGTCCCTAAGTATCCGTGCGCTTTTGGATCGTCGAACTGACCCAAGTGCGGGGGCACGTTTCCGTGTCAACACACTTTTTGGCGACTCCGTTGGGGATTGCTACACCAACATGATGTGTACGTCTACATCGGCCACCAGTACATCTACATCGACTACTACGTCTACACCGTCGATGGACGGAATAGGAAGCGCGGATATCTACAACCGCAACATATTGTCACCTACACTTGAAGATATCCCCACAAAAGACCGAGCAGAGATCGAGGCAAAGCTAAGGCACTCCAAGACATGATGCTTGGGGGCTACGTCAAGACACGCGCGGGCTTCATCAAGCGCGACATCGTCACCCCCGACCTCGCTCAGGTCCAGGTAACACCTGTATCGCCTCGTTTATCTTCTTTAGAAATTGAGCAGAAAATAGCCGCATTAGTAGATCAGGCCGTTAGCGCTTCGCTAGCCAACCGTTTAGATTCGGCAGTCAGCTCCCAGGTAGAGGCAACTTGTAGGAGGTTCGGCTTCACTGAGGCCGTACCCCCGGTTCCCATTGCTAGTGCACCACCGACAAACCACGTATACAGTAGGATTAACGACTGCACCGGCACAATCATGTCTCCAGCCTCATCACTTATGGCCGAGACCAATCATTATACCTACGGTCAAACTAACACTGCATACCACGCACCACCACCTGCGCCGGTACCCGCGCTGCCCGCACCACATGCGCAGGCGCCCGGGCACGAACACGCCATGCAAATTGCGCGCAGGGAAGAGGCCCATGGCCGACACGCCGATATCCCACCGCGTGTCGTGCCCCCGCATGAGAGGCGAGCACAAGCAACATACCAAGATGACATAGAGGAGCTGGTCCGTGCACTATTTAGAGAGTGTGCTGGCTTCGTGCCCAAGGGACGGGTTAGGGTTTACCGTAAGCCATGCCCCGACCATCTTGATACAGTGCCCTACCCCCACGGCTATAGAATCCCTAAATTCACTAAGTTTGATGGCGAGGGTACCAAGACCACACTAGAGCACGTTAGTTAATTTTTGGCATAGTGTGGAGAAGTTAGCGGGATAGATGCTCTAAAAGTTAGACTATTTTCTCTCTCGCTATCCGGCACCGCTTTCACTTGGTTTTCGGTGCTCCCGCCGAACTCCATCCAAACATGGGATGATTTAGAGCGAAAATTCCATGATTACTTTTATACAGGCGAAACAGAATTTAGGCTTTCGCATTTGACATCGGTTAAACAGAAATCTAGTGAGAGCGCCTCTGAGTACATCAAGCGTTTCAGGGATACTAGAAACCGATGTTTTAGCCTTAATATTTCAGAAAAGGACTTGGCGGAGTTAGCTTTTAATGGGTTGTATTCCGAAATTAAAGAAAGGTTAGATAACCAAAACTTTTTAGAAGTTAGCCAAGTTCTACAGCAGGCTCTGGTCCTAGAAGGTCGAGCCAATGATAAGAAATTTATTAAGACGTTTAGCAAGCCTAGGGCCGAAATCCACATCATGCAACGCTCTGATGAGGATGAGTCAGAGGAGGAGGATTCGGCCGACATGTACGCGGCCGAATGGGTTTGGAACACTAAAAATAAACCTGTCACTTACTCCGAGTTACGACCATCCCCCACAAATAATAGACTTAGTGAGGTCAAGTACTCGTTCGATATGACTAAATGTGATAAAATATTTGATTTTCTCTTAAAAAGGCTGCTTCTCAGGTTACCTAAGGGTCAAGTCATCCCACCTGCCGATGAGTTAAAGAAGCACCCATACTATAAGTGGCACGATTCACATTCGCATAATACTAATGATTGCAATGTTTTTCCACGGTAGATACAATCGGCCATAGAAGAAGGACGATAGAAGATAGACCATGATCCAAAGATGAAGATGGATAAAGATCCTTTTCCAGTCAACGCCATCGACCTCGACGAAAAGAAGGTGTTGATTCGGCCAGAACAGGCCGAGTCAGCTAAAGGGAATGATGTAATTGTTGGAGAACCGCGCACTCGCACACTCGTGCCAAAGAACTGCGAGGTAGGAGTGTGGAAATAGAACGTTAATACCCCTTCGGCTAAGGCTCACAAGAGGCCGAAGGTGACATATGATATGCTGTTGAACAAGCATCAGAGAAGGGCCAAGGAAGCAGGTCCACGCGCTAATCTAAAACAGCCGAAGGGGCCAAGACCCTCGAAGGGTGGCTTCAGACCGAAGCAGGCGAACCCTCCGCACGAAGGCTTCGGGCCATGGTGGCCTGATGCTCCGCACGGTGGTTCCAAGCCACAATGGCCGAACCCCCCGTACGGCAGCTTCGAACCCCAGTGGTCGGGTCCCCCATGCAACAACTTTGGCCCCCAATGGCCGAACCCCGCACCGTGTTGGACGTCTCCGATGGGAGGCTTCGGCCCGCACTGGCCGAACGTACCTTCGGCCTGGCAGGACCCTTCGCTGGTGTGGTCCGAGATACCTTCGACTTGGCCGAACCTCCCTCTAGGTAGCGAGTTCGGCTCACAGTGGGCGAGGCCACTAGAGCCGCCGATGCCTCCGCCGTATGAGTGGGCAGGGACCCCTTGGGCCCTGTACGTATCTGGGCCAGGGTATCTTCTGCAACCTAACACTATGCCTTGTTTTCCTTCAGAGTACTATGGATGGCAGGGGTAGACAGACGCAGCAGAGGGGGGCATCGTCCACAGACTGTCCGTGGTGCCTCCGAATCGGACCATGCAGAGCGAAGCCGAAGGGTGCGAGCAAGCGGAGGCCGAAGTCAGGGAGTCCGAAGCCATAACCATCAGAGTTGGGTCTCAGGAAGTCTCAATCCCGAAGACTTTGTCACCGAGGTCTGACGGAGTTAAGTCTCATGCTTCGACCGAGTTCTGCGTCGAAGCTTGGTTCGGATGGCCGAATGAGGCCTGCCCGTCTGACGGGGTTCATAGCGAAGCACCCTCCGAACACAAGGTGCACAAGGCCGAAGGGCACAATACCACTTTGGCCAGAATTAATGGAAGCCGAATAGTCACACCCGGCACCAAGCCGCAACCATCTTGGGCTCCTTCAGGCATGTCCAAATCACAGAAGAGACGCCTACAAAGGCTGCGGGCACAGGAGATGCGCGAGAAGAAAGCTGAGGCCGAGCGTGACGCTATCTTCGAGGAAATCCACCCTCGGCCAGCGACGAAGTAGGTATGGAGGGAGAAGCCGGTTGAGATAAACAACTCGGCTCCTAGTCCGAGCGACGATGACGACGACATGCTCGACGACGATTACTCGCCCATCTCTGAAGGGCCCGTACCCCAGGTGATGGATATCAACATCATCACATTACCTGCCGAGTTCGCCCTGCTGCAGGACGAGGCCGAGGTTGCTCAATTGAACCTCGGCCCGCGCAATGCCATCTTCGAGAAGCCCGAGGACTCAGCTCGCCATCTAAAACCCCTCTATGTCAGAGGTCACATCGATGGGAAGCCGATTTCCCGAATGCTCGTCGACGGCGGCGCCACTGTTAACTTAATGTGTTATTCGTTGTTGAAGAAACTTGGCAGGGACGAAGATGACCTGAAGAAGACCAACTTGATGCTCAACGGCTTCAACAACGAGAGCTCCGAGGCCAAGGGAGTACTCTCTATGGAGTTTACGGTGGGCAACAAGACATTGCCAACAGCGTTCTTCGTCGCCGACGTATAAGGTAACTATAGCGTGTTACTCGGACGCGACTGGATTCACGCAAATTGTTGCATTCCCTCTACTCTACACCAGTGCTTGATACAGTGAGATGGCGATGTGGTGGAGGTCATCCCCGCGGATACTTCGGCCCAAGTAGGTTTGGCCGATTTGTCGGTTGACGCCGTCCATAACAAAGTAGAGTGTCTATCAGGTAGAGATCTTTCGGATTACGATTTTGTTAGTGTATCCGGAGGACGGTTTGTACCAGTGTCTGTAAAGCCGGCTGGAGTAGCACGACTATTTTTGTATTAATAGTCATGTCTAGCAAGAATAATCTAGATTGGCTAAAGTCTCGTGTGGAGCAGTATCGGTCTAATAAAGACGGTATTGCCGAGGCCATCGAGGACTTTAGCGAAGTAGAGAAATTAGGACAAGGTTTTGCATCGTCCGATCCCTTGGAGGAAGTTGATATAGGTAATGGCAGCATCCCAAGGCCGACTTTTGTAAACCAGCATTTGCAGCCCGATGAAAAGGCTGAAGTAATAAAGTTACTTCGGTCGTATATCGATTGTTTCGCATGGGAATATAGCGAGATGCCAGGGCTAAGCCGTGAGCTCGTGGAGCATTGGCTGCCCATCAAGTCCGGATTTAGGCCTTATAAGCAGCCTCCCCACCGCTTTAATTCGGCCGTCTATGACCGAGTTAAAGAAGAAGTGGAGCGACTACTCAAGGCTCAATTTATTAGGCCGTGCAGTTACGCGGAGTGGGTTGCTAACATTGTGCCTGTAGAGAATAAAGGAAGCGACAAGATACGGGTATGCATTGATTTCAGGGATTTGAACAGAGCAACTCCAAAAGATGAGTATCCGATGCCGATAGCCGACATGCTGATCAACGATGCTTCAGGACATAAGGTACTAAGTTTTCTTGATGGCAATGCTGGTTATAATCAAATTTTTATGGCCGAAGAGGACGTCTACAAGACTGCCTTTCGATGCCCTGGTTCTGTCGGTTTGTTCGAGTGGGTCGTCATGACTTTTGGTTTGAAAAATGCCGGCACCACATATCAGCGCGCTATGAACCTAATCTTTCATGACTTGTTGGGAGTTATGCTAGAAGTTTACATCGATGATGTCGTAGTCAAATCGGACACTATGGGAAACCATTTAGCCGATTTGAAGGTCGCTTTTGATAGGATGCGACAGTATGGGCTGAAAATGAACCCACTTAAGTGTGCTTTTGGCGTGTCGGCAGGTAAGTTCTTAGGTTTCATGATTCACGAGAGAGGCATCGAAATTGATCCTAAGAGACTTGAAAAGATTAGAAACATTGCAGCGCCGACATGCAAAAGGGATGTACAAAAGTTGCTAGGCAAGTTGAACTATTTGCGTCGCTTTATATCCAACTTGTCCGGCAAGATTGATGCCTTTGTCCCCATACTCCGGCTAAAGAACGAAGCCGAGTTCACTTGGGGGGCAAACCAACAAAGTGCTTTCAAAAAGATCAAGGAGTGCTTGTCATCACCGCCTGTGGTGAGAGCACCCAAGGACGAGATTCCGTTTCAGCTATACATCGCTGCCGAAGATGGCGTGATTAGGGCCGTGCTAACCCAGGAGGTAGAAGGGAAGGAGTACATCATCACATTCTTGAGCCGCCGCCTGCTGGATGCCGAAACCAGGTACGCGTTTGTGGAACGATTGTGTTTATCACTTTATTACACGTGCACTAAGTTACGCCACTATCTTCTCCCCACTACATGTGTTGTCGTTTGCCAAACCGATGTTATAAAGCACATGTTACAGAAGCCGATTCTAAGTGGAAGAATCGGAAAATGGGCTTACGCGTTGATTGAGTACGATTTGGCCTACGAGCCCCTGAGAGCGATGAAAGGCCAAGTCGTAGCTAACTTTATAGTTGATCATCACATAGATGTTAGCTGGCGCGATACTATTGCTCTAGTTGAGGTAGTGCCATGTAAACTTTATTTTGATGGTTAGGCTTGCAAAAGTGGCCAAGGTGTTGGAGTGGTTCTCATATCACCTAATGATATGCACTTTGAGACTTTGGCCCGACTAGGGTTTGCTTCCACCAATAACCAAGCCGAATACGAAGCCTTATTGCTAGGACTTGAATTGCTAGAATCTGTAGGTGCTAAACATGTTCACGCATATGGTGATTCGTTATTACTAGTACAACAAATAGGTAAGAATGCTCAATGTTTAACGGCTTGCTGAATAGTTACTTGGACAAATGTCTAGACATAGTTGCTACTTTTGATGACTTCAAAATATCTCATGTGTCAAGAGAAGCCAATTCAGTCGCCAATGATTTGGCTCAGCAAGCATCTGGCTACCAAGTCAGGAGAGGGAAATTTTCTGTATTGGATAAGCCGGTGTTTAGTCTTACTGCCGAAGCCAGTAACGGTGGGCAGGCGCACCCTCCGGGTCGAAGCCCTCTAGCCGCCGAAAGTCACTGCGCGCCAAGGATCCTAGACCGGAGCACCCTGCCGACCGAAGGTGCTGGCACGCCAAAGTCCGTAGTCCGTAGCCTCCTGCACGGAGAGGACTCCCTGGAGCCCGAACCCTCCGAAGGGCTTCGACCCAGCACACTCCGAACAGCCACCTCGGCCAGGCTTCGGTAGGAGCTGGAATGGCTCGGGGGCACCCTGAAGTCAGTAATTTAGAAGTTTGTTTAGAGGATGGAACAACAAACCCCTCTGAAACCTGTAAGGGCGATTGGAGAGTCCCGATCGTCCATTATTTGAGAGACCCTAGCCAAAGGGTTGATCGGAAGGTTCAGCGACAAGCGTTCAAATTCGTGTTGGTAGACGACACATTGTATCGCCGAACCATCAACGAAGTACTGTTGAAGTGTTTAGGCCATGAGCAATCTCAGGTGGCCACATTAGAAGTCCACGAAGGGCTTTGCGGCACTCATCAGTCGGCCCAAAAGATGAGTTGGATGCTCAAAAGAGCGGGTTTTTATTGGCCGACTATGACTGAAGACTGTTTCAAGTATTATAGAGGGTGTGAAGCATGTCAGAAGTTTGACAATATTCAGTTGGCTCCTGCCTCATTACTCAATCCTATTGTCAAGCCATGGCTGTTTCGAGGTTGGGGTCTGGACTGCATCGGTTCGTGTTGATGGCAACAAATTACTTCATTAAGTGGACCGAGGCCGTACCTCTCAAGAACATGACTCACAATGAGGTACGTGATTTTATTTTGAAACACATCATACATAGATTCAGCATTTGTAGGACCAAAAGTAGCGACCAGAGGGGGGGGGGGGTGAATGGGCGCCTAAAAAATTCTTTCGAATCAATGACCTGCTCCCAATACCCAACGCACCTCAAAAGACTTAGCAGAGGAAAGTAAACAGATCAACAAAGCCTAAAATGATCTAGCCCGAAAGAAGCAATTTACACATCATCAAAAGAAGCATCTGCTCAAAAGCACGCAAAATGAGACAAACTATTACTGTTCAAAAAAAAGGTTTCTGGTTCAGAGTCTGTTAAACAAAGTTTGAAGTCTGTACTCCGAAAACAAACTTCGTCTTCTCAAAGCTTACAAATGAAATACTCCGAAACTCACTGGCCTTCGAGAATTAAACACTATGAAATCAAAGTTCACCAAAACTAAAAACTCTGAACCACATGAAGTCCTTGCATACTTCGAAATTCATTTATACTGCCTATACTTCGAACCTGAACAACTTCGTGCTGAACTAAGAATTGACGTGATGTACTGCACTCTGTGGGGTCCACGCTGAAGGCTTCGAACAGAGGAAATTTCGTTCCACACTAGTACTGCGACAGGCTACTGCAGAAGCAAAGTTCGAAGACTATAGAATGACTGAGTCGGAGCTTCGAGCTGAAAGGGCTTCGCAAAGGATATTCGAGCCGTAGTATGCTTCGAAGGAAAAAGGTGTCGAAGCTAATCAAGAAAAAAAACAGGCTTCACTACAGGAGGGATAGACATCGCTGCAGGAATCCCGAAGCTCTATAGACCTCTGCATATGACAGCCTTCGATTAAAAACTGACTTCGAACGCAGAACCACAGCTTGCTAAAGTTCTAGGCTTGCTGAGCGAAGGCTTCAGAAACAGTGCGAGGTTCACAATAGCCAAAGAGTTCAACAACTGAAAAGGCAGTTGATTAGCGAACTGCATTGAAACCTATAGGGCCCATGACAATACATTTCGAACATGCACATGAACTTATAAAATAAAACCAGCAGCTAGTGCATCTTCGAGAAGTAAGCAGGCTTGGATAGCCTTGAGAACAAAATCGCATGCACGGCTGACTATGCAGAGAAGGAAAACTGAGCACTAGACTGAGAAAAGTTGAAGCTACAACAAGCTAGGTGAAATATAATAAGATTTCCCTTGTCTGTATCACACTTGAAGAAATCAAAATGTAGAGAAGCAGCACTAGGCCATGGAGGCTAGAAGTAGTACGCCAAGCTATTCTGCCCTGTAAGCATTCGTACACAAGTACTCAAAAACTGCTACCAAGCTGCAATAAACACCAAAAAGGAACTAGTCCTGCAGTGCTATGACTCATAGACACTTGAGTGAATACGTGAAAACTGAAGCTATAAACATGGATGTAGGAAGATAGACGATGTAATCAACTTCCACACACAAAAGGAAGATTTCCGAAAACTTCAGGAGAATAAAATTTCTGCAGTAAACTCAGATCAGAAGACACAAACAAAGCACAACCATCGAGGTGATTAAACAAAACCTGAGAAAACGATCTGCACGTTTGGATATCTCATGATGAACAATGGCGGCGATTTCAGAGCAACCAGAAGAAACACTCGCCGGTAGCGCATACAGGGAAAAACAGAGAAAATGACCCAAACTTTTTGATTAGGAAAGTGATTTCAAAAAAGGGTCACCTAACCCTAGGGATTGGGGCCCTGTTTATAGGCAGTCTAATAACCTAGAATATTCCACCAGCCCCTTAGGGTTTTTTACAGACACTTAAATAAAAGGAAAAGACCAAACTGCCCTTAGGATATTTTTACAGACTCGACTGACTGACTATGGGCCTAAGGACAAAATAGTAAACTCCTATTTACAGATGACTTATCCGAAAGCTAAGCTTTCGTAGCGGCTACGGCTTCACTTCTGGACAGTCCGATGCAAGATCAGCGGTCGTTAGTTTTGCGCCGAAACTGACAAAGCGTCCACTGGCTTTGCACCAGGTACCCGGATTGGGCCGGCCTGATTCAGCATCTCTCTCAGCCCGGCAATCACTCGCTGCCCGTGTACTTGAGTCAATCCTGGTCAACATCCCAGTGGATCCTCTGCTGCTCCTAGCCCGTGTACCCGGATTGGGCTAGCCCGACTTCGCGGCCCCTTTGCCCGACAGTGGCTCACTGCCCGTGTACCTGAGTCACACGCGTCCCAGACGCAACAAATCTTCTCTCTCTTTTCAGTCCTCTTTGACCATCGTTGACAATGACTCATCACATCTGGAGCCATGAGGCCCACGCTATTCAACATGGCTCCTCAGCATTCCCCAAACTCTTACTACAGATCAAAGTAGTTCATTTGTTTCTGGAGAAGTAAGGGACTTCGCCGAATATTATGGTATTAAGTTGATAAACTCTTCACCTTACTATGCTCAAGCCAATGGTCAGGCCGAGTCTAGTAATAAAACCGTGATTAAGCTCATTAAGAAGAAAATTGAGGAGTTTCCCAAAAGGTGGCATGAGGTGATTTCCGAGGCGCTATGGGCTTGTAGGATTGCAAAGCACGGTGCTACCAAGGTCAGTCCATATGAGTTGGTATATGGACAAGAGGTTGTTCTGCTTGTAGAGGTAGATCTTGGCTCCTTAAGAGTGTTAAAGCAAGACGACTTATCGGTCGACGAATATGAAACTCTTCTAAAAGATAATCTAGAGGAAGTGACCGATAAGAGACTAAGGGCTTTAGAAGCCATAGAAGTAGACAAGAAGAGGGTAGCTAAAGCCTACAATAAGAAGGTTAAACCAAAATAGTTTCAAATAGGAGACTTGGTGTGGAAAACGATTTACCCTTTGGCATGAAGAGTCCCAAATTTGGTAAATGGTCACCTAGTTGGGAAGGTCCTTTTAAGATAGCCGAAATCGCTCCCGGCAACGCATACGTGTTGGAATCCCTGCAGGGAGAGCGGTTTCGAAGAGCTTTGAATGGTACGTACTTTAAAAGGTATTTCCCAAGTGTGTGGCAAACATCATAAAAGTGTCGAAAAGCCGATACGGATGGTATCATCTTCAGCTCGTTGTGCTTTTAGTTCACTAGTTCACTAAAAGGCAGGGGGCATGTGTTGATAGCAAAAAATGGCATTAATGGCTAGATTGTCAAAATATCAATTTTTGGTGATTTGGGCCGAAAGTACACATGTCCAGGGTCTGTTCGAAGCCCTAAAGGGCCGAAGTCCATTGAGCTATGGGCTCCAAAAGCCTCTAGCCAGCCCATGGGCTTCGGCCAGGAAGCCTTCGGCGGCCCACGCTGCCGAAGCTTCGGCCCGAGGAGCAGGCCTCGACGGGCCTGGCCGAAGCCCACCTCGGCAGAGATAGAGTTGTATGTGTTTCCAGCTCAATCTTTATCTCTATCTGGCCGGATTAATAGCAGATTAGATTAGGAGTTAAGCCCCTATAAATAGAGAAGCAAGGCCGACGTAGAGAGCCCCCCAACTCAAACCAAAGCAAAGCCCCATGCTTTGATCGTATTTACTTTACCTTTATTTTCCTGTACCTCTTCGTGGGTTTGCCTGGAAGCCCTCCGCCGGCCACTACGGAACAGTGGTAACCCTTGTTACTTCGCTTGTGATGTATCCGTTAATCTACGTAATAGATTGCTATCGCCTTGGTACTTTGCCGTGAAGTATCCGCTAATCTGCGTAACAAATTGCTACCTTCGCTACTATTGCAACACTTAGCAAAATTCGGTCCTCAGGCCGAATTGGTACTTCGAATCATCTTTGTTGCAGGTTCGCACGTTCGGAGCCACTTTGTCGGAGGTGTTTGGAGCTGAGAGATCGGTTTCGGAGGTCCCCAGGACACCCTTCGGTGGGACTGCAGGCTCCGGCAATAGGCTTCACCAGCATACTTCATCGCAATAGGCTTCGCCACGACCATACTCCGTACCGGATGAAGTTGCACTCGCGCGTGGCCCTCACGTCATTATTCTGTAGTTTGATGTATCGGAGATCTCACGCTGAACCCCGCTGTTTGGAGGTGATCGCCGCGTCCAGATCCGTTCGGAGTCCATCTTCGGCCGGATCAGTCCGAACGCCGAAGCACCCTTCGGCAGAGTACTTCGCGCCAGACGCCGAAGGTACACTTCAGTGACCCCTTCGCGCCAGACTTCGAACCAGACGGGCTTTGACTGGTTTGCTGATTTTATTCGGTTTAATCTATTTCTTTTGGCTAATTGGATTATTTTGTGTAATCTGGTTGCCTGGCGACTCCACCCCCTTTATCACTATTAAGGGTAGTCAGAACGCGACGTCGGTGCCACATCACGCTTAGGCTTGTCCCTAAGTATCCGTGCACTTTTGGATCGTCGAACTGACCAAAGTGTGGGGGCATGTTTTCGTGTCAACAGAGTGATTGACAAGTTCTTTTCTGGACAAAGGGGTCCTCTCCGAAAGGGTTCGAAGGTATTTACTGAAGGGGGTTCGGTATTTGCTGTGTGCACAAGTGTTTAGTGGAGTGTGCTCACCGAAGGTGTTCGGTGGAGTACTCTTTGAAGGTTGTATCAAAGGGTTCAATACTTTGTCTTCGTGCACCGAAGGGTGCATCAAAGGTGGTTTGAACTCAGTGCTCATCGAAGGGGTTCATTTAGTATCGAAGGGTTGGTTTTACCCGGAGAGGCTTCGGGGTGTCGGAAACACTTGTTTGCCTGTCGATGGTGTGCAGGTTATTCTGAGGCGACGAGACTGTCAACAACAAGTGACTTGGGTCAAGCGGGGAGCTTGATGCCGGAGGGTCACGAAGGCTGAGTGAAGTCGAGGTAGGACCTCGGGTTGAAGGTGTGCCAGTTGGAGGCATCATGTTTGGAGGGGTCTCCGAAGAAGATATCTCGAAGCAAAGCCTTCGGAGGCGAGGCACTTTGAAGGGGTGCTCCAGAAGGAGACACTTCGAAGGTTGGCAAACAAAGTCCTTAGTTTGAGGCAAGACTGACGAGTGTGTTCAGGATAGATGCACTTGGAATTACACCTAGTGAAGGTCCCAAAAGTCAAGGGGCATCAAAGGCATGGTACAGATAAGGCACTTTGGGAGTGTGGTCTAGGTGGAGACACTATGAAGGTGTGCTTAGGAGGAAATGCGTCGTGCGAAGACCTTGGATGAAGGAGGGACTTCGAAAGGTGGTGGCTAAAATCCTCTGAGGAGAGGTACTTAGAAGGTGGGCCTTCGAAGTCTGTATGTCTTGACGTACTTCGGCCATGCATGGCTATGTTACACGGATAGGTGGGGTTCAGGCTACGTGAAGCTACAAAGTTATGGTGGTCCACTCCAGAGGTGATGGTGCGAAGGCGACTAGGGATTTGACGTCTTCGACTTAAAACCGTCGCTGTATCGAAGTCAAACTTTGGTGTAGCGAAGCCTGAGGGTTCGAAGGCTACGACCGAAGTCACTCTGGCAAATCACGCGTGCCACGAGGCTCTGAAGCTTCCAGTCTGCAAAGCTGACACAAAAGTGGAGCTTCAATTAAAGTTGGACTACCTGATGTACCCCCGTGACTGCTTGTGGTAGAAAACTTGTAAACCCTAGGGGTACTGTAGTCACTTCACATGTCTGAGTTGTCCAATAAAAGGAGAGACATGCTGAGGTCTAGGGTAACACTTTTGTCTAGGTTTAGAACCTTCTGTACTCATTGTATCCTAGAGCCAGCCACCATAGTTATTCTGATTTGTTCTCAGATTTGTGAAGGCATCTTGTGTTCCTTTTCATGCAATGAAGTTTCATTTCTGAGTCTGATTCATTTCTGCATGAACTAGTATTTGTGTTCTTCGCTTTGCTTATGTTGAGGTTTTGTAGTGCACTGCGTTCTGTGCAAACCAGAGTGTTTACTCTATATTTTTGCTAGCAAAGGGACACTTGTTTACTTGTGTGCGAAGACTGTGTTGAGTTGTTTTCAGAGTACCTTCGCTCTATATGCTTTGGTGGTATATCCTCAAGATTTCACTAGCGAAGTGTGTCTCTATGTGCGAAGCCATTTTCCCTTAGTTGTTTTCGAAGCCCTATTTAAGGTGCAGTTTGCTGGGTTCTGTCCGGAGTACTAACTCAGTGCGAAGCCTAGTACCAGTTACTAGTGCAAAGCATTTGGAAGAAGTCCTCTGAGGGATATACTCCAAAGCGAAGTACTGTTGTGCAGAGTCTGATTCAAGGCACCTTCATGTGTGGAGCCTGCTCTTATGAAGCCCTGCTTTGAGTATTTTGGTTATCCGGGTGTGAGCGAGGCATTTTGGTTTTTGGAGTCTGGCCAAGTGCGAAGCCAGATTCGAAGTGTAGGCAATACCTCTGAACTAGATCTTGTGAAGGGAGCATCCGAACCTAGTTTTGCAGAAGTGAAATTTCAAAGCTCCCATTCACTCCCCTCTGGTCACCCTTTTCGGTCCAACAGTTTGAGGCTTCATCGGTTAAGTCCAACATCTCGTTCTATTGTATTTAGTTCATGCGGTGTACCATTCATCTGAATAAAGTATGTGAGAAACCAAGTGGAGTTTGCACTGTGGTTTTATCTTTGTGATGAGTGATTGACAAGTTTGCTAGCTTTAATGGTCTGGATTTGTGATTAGCTGTTTGAGTTCACCAAAGGGATTGGTGTGTGTTGAGATGCATGATTGCGTGGAGATTCGTGTTTTGCTTGTCTCATTGTGTGCACGGTTGAGATGCCAATCAAGTGTCAATGGCGGGTGATCAGAGTCAAGCGTGGATCTTGATGCCAGATGATCAAGGATGCCAGGTGAAGTTGAGGAAGATCTCAGGCGTACACGTGATGGAGCAAGAAATTGATAGACAGATGATCGATACAACACATTGACTAAGTCAACGAAAGGGAGGCCAGTGAAAGTGACAAGGCGGCTCGAGGGATCGTGAGCGGAAAAGACTTGCTGGCGGTCGAGTTCATGGATTGGTGAGACGTTTCGGTGATCTGGAGGGCTTTGTCGGTTTCAGCTCAAAACCATCAGATCATGATCTAAGCGTCCTGAAGAAAAGCCGTAGTCACTACAAAAGCTTCGAATTAGGACAAACTACCTTTAGATATGATTTTATTTTTTTATTCCTGTGGGCCTTCGAGTCTATAAAAAAACCCTAGTGGTAATTGTCTCTTTTCGTATTTTTTAATTGCCTATAAAAAGCCCCCTAGTCCTAGGGTTTCCACCAACTCTTTCAATTGAAAAAAAAAATCTGAGTTCACTTTTGATTGTGTCTTCACCTACCTCTAAAATTTTATCCACTACATAGTGCTCTCCTATTTTCCCTCTTTGATTCATATCTTTACACAATGCTCCTTAGAAAAACCGGAATTCGGTTTTCATAGGGAGTCTCTGTTCAGAGTATTTTTGGGGAATCCTGGCCTTCCGTTTTCCGCTAGGAGCGGGGGCTACGCTAGGCACTTAGTGCGGGGGTGTATTGGCGGTGGACGAAGCGCAGAGGCGGGCGTGGTGCTGCAGACCTCTGCGCTGGACCGGTGTTCTGCTGGAGGCAGCATTCGGCATAGGAGGCGTTCGATGCAGAAGGCGCAGGAGGCGTTTCGGTGCAGGGCAGAGCGAAGGACTAGGCTGCGATTGGCACAAGAGCACAATAATCATTTCTTGATCCTAGTGAACTTGCAATTATTTTCGTTGATTATTCTGTGATTGATTCAATAGTTGCAAGAAGTTTATTTTCAGATTACACTATGAATGTTCATTGATATATCTATGTGTCATTAGTGCATTTCAAGCGTTTGTTGAATCATCCATGAGCACATTTTATTTACTGCATTTATTTTATCTGATTAAGTGCATTAAATATTGTGCTTTCTTATATTTCGCTAAATTCCTGTGAACTATTGATGTTTTCCATGAACTTGATGGTCTGCATGTCTAGTCCGTGAGTAGATTTTAATCTGCCTTATATGTTGTGTATAGATGTCTCTTCATTTAGGACATCAGTTGATTTTTGAAGGCTATATTATTTTTAGTGCTTGTGATCTCTCAGACTATCTCATCATATCATATATGACAAGAGAGTGATAGCACTAGTTTTCTCTGAGATTTTGCTGTAAACGTTCTTTTTCTTCTATTTGGTCTTTTAGAGGTGCATTGGGTGTTTACAAAAGGCCATCAATTCGAAAGAATTTGTTGAGGCGCCTAATCACCCTCCTCTAGTCGCCCGTTTCGGTTCTACAATTGGTATCAGAGCAGGTTAAGATCACTAGTTGACCTTAACCGGTTTTGTGATCCATTGACGACATGGATATGTTGAAGCTAAAATCTATCGATAAAGCACCAATAGACACTGACGTCAGTTTGACAATCCAAAAGCACATAGACGCCTAGGGGTGACCTGCTAAACGTCACGCGGCACTGACAGCATGTTTCGACGACCCTTGACCATGACAAGGGATACGAATGGAGTCGCCAGGCAGTCAAACCGTACTGCAATAATATGATTCTACTAACGGAAGTGTGGAGGACATGATCAAACCAGCCAAAGCAGGGCCGGTTTGACCGTGGTGAAAAGGTCGGTCAGATCGGCCAAAAGGCGGCGATCGGACCGGCGATGTAGGGGGGACGGCGAACGAACCGGCCAGAAGGATGAACAGGCCGCCTATGCGCAGTCGGTCGGACTGGCCTTGAGCCACCGACCAAATTGGTCGTTGCTAGCACAACCCGGTAAGACCGACTGGTGTTGGCCGGTCGGACTGACAGGAGACCGATGACCGCCTCGGCTTGCCGTTGGATGTGCTGATGGTGAGGGATGGTTGCGGAAACTCTTGGCGAAGAATATGGAGATGAAAACTCTGCAAAACACTAAGAAATCAGAAGCAATTCGGCCTAGAGACCAAATTATAGAAAAAACCGATAAAATATGTTACGGGGATTAAACGGATGATTCACACGCGAATCAAAAAGGATTACCCCGATTACGATGCGATGGATGGATGGTTTTCAGTGCAAACCAACAAAGATGGAAGTGGTAAGTCTACTCCTAGGGCAAGGAAAGGTAAAAGGTAAAAAAATGATTTAAGGGATATATTGGATCTATTCGGGTTTTGGAGAGAGTCCCTTTGAATCGGCCTTACCCTTATATATATAGGGGGTGGTCTTTTCGTTCCTGGGCTTAAATCCTACTCTAATTTGATTAGGAGACGAGTCCAAGTCGTTAAAAATAAATTAGGGATAAAATCATCTTGAAACCAATTAATCTGTCTTAGACTCGGGTTGGGCCAGTCTGACCGGGCCTATATGGCCGGTTGGAACGACTTATGCTAGGACTGCATATTATTTGCCCAAATTACCAAATTTTATATTTTGACAATTTCGACCATTAATACCATTTTTTTGCTATCAACACATGCCCCCTACCTTTTGGCAAACTATTGAGCCAAAAGCACAACGAGCTAAGGGCGATATGCTCCATATCGGCCTTATGACACCTCAAGCATCTTGCCACCCACTTGGGAAGTACTTTTTCAAATACCTACCATTTAGCGCTCTACGAAATCGCTCTCCTTGCAAAGACTCTAACAGATATGCATTACTTGTAGCAATTTCAAAAAAATTAAAATGACCTTCCCAGCGAGGCGACCATTTACCAAACTTTGGGCTTTTAGTACCTAAAGGCAAAATCGTCTTGCAAACTAAATCACTAACCTAAAACGATTTTTCTTTAACCTTCTTGTTATAAGGTCTTGCTACCCTTCTCATGTCTCTTTCTATAGCCTCTAGAGAACTTAACCTCTTATCAGTCACTTCATCCACATTATCCTTCAAAAGGATCTCATAATCACCGACCGATAAGCCATCTTGTATAATCAATCTTAAAGAGCTAAGATTCACCTCTACAGGTAAAATGATTTCTTGTCCATACACAAACTCATATGGACTTACCTTGGTAGCACCTTGCTTCGCTATTCTGCACGCCCATAACGCCTCAAAAAGCACTTCATGCATCTTCTAGGAAACTCTTCAATCTTCTTCTTAATAAGCTTAATCACAATATTATTACTAGACTTAGCCTAACCATTGGCCTAAGCATAGTATGGTGAAGAGTTTATCAACTTTATACCATAAGATTTAGCAAAATCACGTACCTCTTTAGAGACAAATGAAGCACCCTGATCTGTAGTAAGAGTTTGGGGAATACCGAATCTATGTGTAATATGCTTCAAGATAAAATCAATTACCTCGTTATGCGTCATATTCTTGAGAGGCACGACTTCGGTGAAGTAATCTATAGCCATCAACATGAATCGATGCCCTTTTGAAGAGGAAAGATGAATTTGGCCGATGAAGTCCAAGCCCCAACGTCGGAACGACCATGGTTTGATAATAGGGTTAAGCAAAGATGCAGGAGCAAGCTTAATATTACCAAACCTTTGACATGCCTCACATCCCCTGTAATACCTAAAACAATCCTCAGTCATAGTCGACCAATAAAAACCCGCTCTCTTGAGCATCCAACTCATTTTCTGAGCTGACTAATGAGTACCACAAAGTCCTTCATGGACTTCACCCATAACAAGTTTAGATTGAACGACATTCAAACTTCTCAAAAGTACTCCATCAATTGTTCGACGATACAACTCATCATCAAGCAACACAAATTTAAACGCTTGCCAAACTTTCCGATCAACTCGCTTGTTAGGATCTTTCTAATATTGAATAATTGGAGTTCTCCAATCATCCACATGACTCTCATAAATATTTGCCAAATCATCACTTGAATTGGCCTCTAAATCAAAATTTTCAACTTGCCCCCCGTGCACTGAAACCTCTAGACACAGGGCAATCAGACCGGCTATGATGAGCCCGTCAGACCTACCATTGCTGGACAGCTAGATAGGGCTGTCAGGCCGGCCTGGCATGGCCGGTCCGAATGACTAGACACCTTCAGTTGGACTGGCCTGATAGGGCCGGTCAGATCGAAGTCTTCTAACTCAAGTGAAACAATTTTTTCAAGCATTGGTTTTTCTTGTGTGAAAATTTACCTCTTTTGACTTGATAAATAGATGCTTGCTGAGCCAAATCATTTGCTACTGAGTTGGTTTCTCTAGACACACGGGAAATTTAAAAGTTATCAAAAGTACCAATTATGTCTAGACATTTGTCCAAATAGCTATTTAACAAACCAATAAAGCATTGAGAATCTCTAGCTATTTGTTGAACAACTAATAGAGAATCACTCTATGCATGAACATTTTTAACATTCATGGAATTTAAAAGTTCAAGTCTTATCAATAGAGCTTCATATTCGGCTTGATTATTAGTATAAGGAAATTCTAAACGGGTTGAGGTCTCGAAACTCATACCACTAGGTGATGTGAGTACCACTCCGACGCCTTGGCCATTTTTGCAAGCCAAACCATCGAAGTAAAGTTTCCATGGTACTACTTCAATCAGAGCAGTGTCACTACTCCAATTGACATCTACATGGTGATCAACTATAAAGTTTGCGACAACCTGGCCTTTCATAGCTTTTAAGGGTTCATAAGCCAAGTCGAATTCAATTAAAACATAAGCCTATTTTTCGATTCTTCGACTCAAAATCGGCTTTTGCAACATGTATTTTATAACATCAGTTGACAAGTAAAATACATGTGCTAGATAGAAGATAGTGATGAAGTTTGGTACATGCATAATAGAGTGACAAACATAGACGCTCTAAAAACACATACCTCGTCTCGACATCTAACAGGCAGCGACTCAAGAACGGGATGATGTACTCCTTTCCCTCCACCTCCTGAGTCAACACAGCTCCTATCGCGCTATCTTCTGCAGCAACATACAACTAGAACGGAATCCCGACCGGTGGTGCTCTTACCATAGGTGGTGATGACAAACACTCTTTGATTCGATCAAGGGAACATTGCTGACTTGCCACCCAAGTGAATTTGACTTTGTTCTTTAGTAGAAGTATAGGGACAAAAGCATCAATCTTGTCAGACAAGTTAGATATAAAGTGACGCAAATAGTTTACCTTGCCTAGCAACTTTTGCACTTCTCTCTTACATGTCAGCACTTCAAAGTTCCCATTCTTCTCAAGTCTCTTAGGATCAATCTCAATACCTCTCTCGTGAATCATAAATCCTAAGAACTTGCCCGCTGACACACGAAAAGCACACTTGAGCGGTTTCATTTTTAAGCCATATTGACGCATTCTTTCAAAAGAAACTCTCAAATCGGCTAAATGGTTACCAATAGCATCTGATTTGACTACAACATCATTTGTATAGACCTCTAGCATAACTCCTAGCAAGTCATGAAAGATCAAGTTCATAGAACATTGATATGTAGCGCCAACATTCTTTAAACCAAAACTCAACACAACCCACTCAAACAAGCCGAAAAAACCAAGACATCTAAAGGCTGTTAGTTCAACATCCTCTTCGGCCAGAAAAATTGATTGTAACCAACATTTCCATCAAGAAAACTTAGTACCTTATGTCCTGAAGCATTGTTGATCAACATGTCGGCTATTAGCCAGAGATACTCGTCCATCGGAGTGGCCTTTTTCAAGTCCCTGAAATCAATACATACACGAATCTTGCCACTCCCTTTCTTTTCAACAGGCACAATGTTAACAACCCATTAAGCATACCTACATGACCTAATAAACTCAGCCTTAAGTATTCGCTCTATCTCTTCTATAACTTGATCATAAACGGTCGAATTAAAGCGACGAGGAGGCTGTTTATAAGGCCTAAACCCGAGTTTGATAGGAAGTCGATGCTTTATGAGCTCACGTCTAAGTCCAGGAATCTCGCTATACTCCCATGCAAAGCAATCGATGTACGAACGAAGTAACTTTATTACCACGGCCTTATCACAAGCCGTTAAAGTCTTATTTGCAAAAGTCGGCCTCGAAAGATTACCATCTCCTATGTCTACATCTTCTAAAGGGTTGGCCAACGCAAAACCTTGACCTAAGTTTTCTACCTCACTAAAATCTTCAATGGCTTCAGCTATACCATCTTTAGAAGACCGATATTGCTCTACATGAGACTTTAGCCAATCAAGATTGCTTCTACCTGACATGACAACTAGTTTAGAGACAGTCGAGCTACACCAGCTGGCTTTACAGAGACTATAACAAACCTCCCTTCAGACACACTGACAATGTCGTACTCTGAGAGGTCTCTACTTGACAAACACTCTACCTTGTCATGGATGTCATCTATGGACACATCGGCCAAAGCAACCTAGGCCGAAGTGTCAGTTGGTACAACCTCTACATCATCACCATCCCACTGGATCAAACACTGGTGCAAAGTAGAAGGAATACATCAATTCGCATGAGTCCAATCACACCCAAGTAGCACACTGTAGTTACCTTGCACATCTACTATGAAGAATGACATAGGCAAAGTCTTGTTGCCCACCGTTAGCTCCAGAGAAAGTACGCCCTTCACCTCGGAGCTCTCGTCATTGAAGCCGTTCAACATCAAGTCCTCCTCATTCTTGCCGAGCCTCTTCAAAAGAGAGTACGACATCATCTTGACGGTGGCTCCTCCGTCTACGAGCATCCTAGAGATTGGCTTGCTATCGATGTATCCTTGAACGTATAGGGGCTTCAAGTGAAGACTCCTCGGGCTTCTCAAAAACAACCTCACGTGGGCTGAAGTTTAGTTGAGCGACCCTGACCTCATCTCCTAGCAGACCAAACTCAGCGAGAAGCATCACCACATTCACATCCATCGGTTGAGGGAGCGGTCCCTCTGAGACGGGTGTGTAGTTGTCGTATAGTATGTCATCATCGTCATCACTTGGAGTGGGAGCCAGGTTGTCCACCGCAACCGGCCTGAGCTTCCATACCTTCTTGGGTACTGGTCGGTGGCAAATCTCCTCGAAAACCGCATTCCGCTCATCCTCGGTCTTCTTATCTCTCATATCTTGGGCTTGAATACACTATAGACGCCTCTTCTGGGACTTGGTCATGCCTACAAGTGCCCATGAAAGTTGTGGCTTTGTGACGGGTGCCACAAACTTGCTCCCAGAATTTTTTGCTAAATGGGAATTACCCGGATTGGCCTCGACAATTTTATGCTTAGTGGGGGTACCTTCATGTACTAAGTTGGTCGGACCAGCCATGGTGGGCTGGTCTGATCGGCCGTTGCGAGACGATTGAAAATGGGCGGTCGGACCGGCCATAGTAGGCCGGTCATACCGGGGTGGTGAAGGCGGTCGGTCCGGCCTTAAGGCTGCGGTTAGACCGGTAGGTCCCTCCTCGGCAATCTTCTGTGACTCGCCTCAATTTTGCTCTAGCGGGGCCCCTCGGGGATTGGGACATCCTGGGAACCCACCTTGATGACGATGGCCTTAGAACTACGATCTAGTCATCCATCCGGTGCAACAGACAATCGATTGAAGATGTCACCCGCCGATGTGATCATCCGCCCCTACATGTTATGGATATCGGGTGGCAGAAAAGGATCACTCATGAAGAAGTAAGGGAATGGGTAACCAGCGGGCGGAATGTAACACGGGGCCCACTGCACCATCGGGAACTGGTACGGAGGTTGAGGCATCGGTGGCTCTAGTGGTCTCACCCACCGAGGGCCGAACTCATTCCTTCGTGGAGGGTTCAGCCTCGCTGGTGGTCTTGGCTGAGTGCTCCCTTTCTTGGCCCTCTTCTCGTGCTTCCTAAGTAGCATATCGTATGTCACCTTCGACTTCTTGTGCACCTAGGCCAAAGATGTCATGTTGGTGTTCACTTTCCATACTCCTACCTCAGGATTCTAAGGTACGAGCATTTGTGGGCGAGGTTCTCCAACTACGACCGCTTTCCCCTTGGTCGATTCGACTTGCTCGGGCCAAATCAGCACCTTCTTCCCATAGAGATCGATGGTGTTCATGGGGAAGGGGTCTTGGTCAAGCTTCATCTTGGGACTAGTGTCCAACTTCTATCGTCCTTCCTCTATGGATGATTGAACCTTTCGACGAAAAACATTGCAATCATTAGTAGAATGAGAATGCGAATCATGCCACTTATAGTAAGCGCGTTTCTTCAAATCGTCGGTTGTGGGAATGATGTGACTCTTCGGCAACTTGAGGAGTTTGTTCTTCAACAAAAAATCAAATATGTTGTCGCATTTGGTCACGTCAAATGTGTCTTTGACTTCACTAGGTCGACTCTTAGTGGGAGATGACCATAGCTCAGAGCAAGTAACCGGCTTGGACTTGCTATACCAAGTCCACTCCATGGTGTACATATCGGCTGAGTCATCCTATCTTTCCAATGATTCCTCGTTGGAGTGCTCCATGACATGTACCTTAGCCTTGGGCTTGCTAAATGTCTTAGTGAAATTTTTTTGGGCTCAGCCTTCCTGGACCGGAGCCTGCCGCAAAACATGACTAACCTCTAAGAAGTTCTTGCCTTCTAGATTGTCCTTAAACTTGGAAGGCAAACCATTAAAATCTTAGTCGGCTAAATCCCTTTCGGACATGTTTAAGCTAAAACATCGGTTTCTTGTGTCTCTAAATCGCCTGATGTAGTCGGAGACACTCTCATTATATTTTTGTTTAACCGATATTAGGTGCGAGAGTATAAGTTCAGTTTCTCCAGTATAAAAGTAATCGTGAAATTTCTGCTCTAACTAGGCCCAAGTCTGAATGGAGTTTGGCGGTAGCACCAAAAACTAGGTAAAAGCAGTGCCGGATAGTGACAAAGAGAATAGTCTAAGTTTAAAGGAATCCATCCCACTAGCTTCACCACAATGCATTAGAAACTGACCTATGTGCTCCCATGTGGTTTTGTTACCCTCGCCATCGAACTTGGTGAACTTAGGAACCCTAAAACTGCGAGGATATGAGATTGTATCAAAATGGTCTAAGTACAACTTGTGGTAAACCCTAGTCCGATCCCAGGGTGTGAAATCCATGCACTCTCTAAAAAGCGCACGGATACGCTCATCTATGTCATCCCCGCCTCTCTCTTGTGCACATCTCTCGTGCGGGTGCACGACATGTGGTGGTATACCGGTGTGTCGGCCGTATGGCTCCCCTCGATTACCCTTCTCTCGTGGTGGCTCATGATACGTAGCGTTATCTAGCCTATGCGGGTGTGTGGGAGCAGGAGTTGCGGGTAACGCGGGTGGAGGCGACATATAAAATACTGTGGGGGCGGTCTAACCAGCAAGAGGGCCAATCTGACCGAATGCATAGGGGCTGGTCGGACCAGCCTAGTAGTTGGTATGACTGACCATTGCCAGAGGCGTGGGTGAGCCAGAGTGTGCGCCAGGTGTCGTGGGATGGCACACGCCGGTCTGACCGGGCTAGAAGCCAGTCGGACCGACGGTTGTCAGTGGCACAACCTGGCATGCATCGGTTTGACTGGCGAGAGGGCCGGTCTGACCGATAGGAAAAAATGACGTCTTGACCATAGATGGTGAGGCCGGAGACGTGATACATTTCCCGGTACTCCCATCGGTTCTACTATAGATGTGATGAACAGGGGGTACACTAGCGATAGGATACGGATAAGCGGCCTCAGAAAAGTCAAATCTCTTAAACATCGCCTCCATCCTAGAGTCGACCTCGGGCCCTAGAAGGTTTGCAAAGGTAGCACTAACTGCCTGTCTACTGTCGTGGTGATCTTTAGCTCGATGTCTGAGGGGAATAGATTAGGGGATGGTGGCATTACCTTATCCATGGATATGCTAGGGAGATCGGGGGTACGCTTGATGAAGCCTGCGTGAGTCTTCGTGTAGCGTCCAAGCATGAGGGCATGCAACTCCTTCATCTTGGCCTCGATCTTAGCCCTGTCCTCCTCGGAGATGTCGTCGATGGTGGGGAGGATGGCATTATTGTCGTCAATTTCCACGCTCCCTGCCCTGTTCGCCGATGTAGAGGGTACCGTTGATGTAGCTGTAGTAGTCATACCCGTCATTGACGTAGTCATGCTTGGCATGTATTCCCCAGCGGAGTCGCCAAAAAGTGTGTTGACGCTAAAATCTGTCGATAAAGCACCAACGAACACTGACGTTAGTTCGGCAATCCAAAAGCGCGCAAAGCCTAGGGGTGGCCCACTAAATGTCACGCGATGTTGATACCGCGTTTCGATGACCCTTAACCGTGACAAGGGGATATGGGTGGAGTCACCAGGTAATCAAACCAAATTATGGGAAAATGGCTCAACTAACCGAAGTGTAGAGTAAACGATCAAACCGGCCAAGTCAGGGCCAATTGAATCAAAGTGGAGATAGCGTTCATACTGGCCAAGGTGGGCCGGTCAGACCGACAAGAGACCCCTGGTCGTACCGGCAGTGCAAAGTTATGGCCGAAGGGGATCTTCGGCGTGCGAGGGGTAGAAGGCTATCGAAGCCCCCTTTGCCCAGGCGGTTGGACCAGCCTCGGATTGCCGGTTGGACCGAAGGGACGTGATGGTTAAGCGTCTAGAGGCCACTAGCACGTGGTACAAAGGGGGTCCGAGGGGGTCTCCGGCGCGTGGTGCGAAGGGTGACCAGAGGGGCCTTAGCGCACGGTCGGTTAGACCGGCCTTGGGCCGCCGATTAGGCCTGATGATGGGGCAGCACAGGCCGGTCAGACCCTGAAGTAGTCATCGGTCAGACCGACAGCCCTGGGAGGTTGATCTCCTAAACTACGATGATCGTCTCGACAATGGTGGATGGGTGCAGGGATCCTCAACGATGAAGATGAAGATCTTGGACCCCTGCAAAATAGATGAAATCAATAGCAATTCAGTCTAGGGACCGAATTACCCAAAAGTAACCGTAGAAACCAATAACAATTCGTTATGTGGATTGAACAAACGATTCACAAGCGAATCGACAAGGATTACCGCAATTACGATACGACGAATGGATGGTTTACATCGCAAACCAACAAAGATGGACGTTATGGCTAATCCTAGGGAAAGGAAAAGTAGTTGATTGAAAAGAACGATTCAAGGGAATAATAGATTGGATCTATTAGGGTTCCAGAGAGAGTCCCTTTGAATTGGCCTTGCCCCTACATATATAGAGTTATTGTCATTAATGCCATTTTTTCTACCAATAGAGTTATTGTCAATGAAAGTCAACAGAGAAAAAGAAGAGGAGATGAAGAAGAGAAGATAAGTCCTGCCATGTCTTGACCGCGTGTGACTCAAGTACACGGGCGGCGAGCGACTGCCGGGCAAAGGGGCCGTGGAGTCGGGTCGGCCCAATCTAGGTACATGGGCCATGAATGGTAGGGGATCCGCTAGTTTCTTGACTGGGTTTGACTCAGGTAAACGGGCGGTGAGCGATTGCTGGGCTGAGGAGCCATGGAATTGGGATGGCCCAATCTGGGTACCCAGTACGAAGACAGCGAACACTTTGTCAGTTTCGGCGTAAAATCAACACACACTTCAAAACCATAGATACACTAATTGACGGTTCTGATGCAAAGCCGTGGAAGTCATGAGAGCGAAACATTAGACTAAATAGACAGAGTATAGTTCTTTACCTTTTTGCCCTTAGGGTTCAGATTCTGTGCATCACGTTTGTAAAATGTTTAAGGGCATGTTCGTCCTTTCATATTTTACGTCGCATCTGTTTAAACCCTAAGGGGTATTTTGTCTTTTCACGTCATGTGAACTTGGCTATGAATAGCCCCCTACCCCTAGGATTTAGGGTAACTCATTCAACAGAAAAATCAAAGTTCCTTTACCCTATTTTCCCTTTCATCGAAAGGTTCCTAGCGTCGCCGCTTTGTGCTTCTTCCCTTTAGCCAATCGAGTGCTACACATAGTTCTTGTGCTTCGATTTTCTTTCTCCATCCACCTGTTTACTGCTGGTTTTTCCCTGGATTTTTTCTTCTTTGAAAAACTGAAGTCCGGTTTTTCTGAGAAGCTTCCAGACGCTGAGTTAATTAGTGCACAAGCGCTGAAGCTGCATCGTGAGGGCGCGTGGAGTCGCATGCGGCAGTGCTGGTGTTTTTCTGTGGAGCGAGAAAAGCAGTCGCCGACTATTCAGTGCGTGGCAATGGCGTCACTGTGCTGCGCTAGGAACATGCACAACCCGGAACAATGAATGCAAGAACATGGTATTATCCTTCCTCGATTTGCGTGCATTTACAGATTTCTTCCCTGAATATTCTGTGATAGATTAAATTACGACAAGCTCTTTATTGTTCAGATTGCACTATGAATGTTTATCGATATATCTCTGTATCCTTAGTGCATTTCAAATCGTTTGTGAGCATAATTTATCATCTGCATTTATTTTGTATGTTTAAATGCCTGAGTGCTATTGATGATTATACTTGTGCCAGTTAATATGCATGTGAGTTAAATGATTATATTAATATGCCTTTAAACACTGTAGTGGTGTCTTTTCGATTAGGACACCGGTCGTTTTTTGGCTAGATTATTTTTAGTGATGATGATATCTCAGACCGTCGCTTCATTATCATATCTGACAGGAGAGTGATATCACTAGGCTTTCTTCTATTATTTCGTGTGAGAACTTGTTTTTTTGCTAGTTGTGTTTTGAGGAGCGTTGGGTGTTGGGAGAAGGTGATCGATTCAAAAGAATTTGTCAAGGCACTCATTCACCCCTTCTAGTCGCTACTCTTGGTCCTACACCCACGCGTAGTCGGTCGGACCGGCCTTGAGCCGCCGGTCAGATCGGCCGTTGCCGGCACAGCCCGGTAGGACCGATAGGAGACTGTCACACCCCGATTTAATAAATCAGGACCTTTATTGAAATTCCATAGAAAATCAATAAACCAAGACGTTCATCATGCGACCACGTACAGATACGAGCAATCATTCACGGTTCGTAGATCATATTGATACAAAAGTGAATAAAGGTGAAGAGAAACTAATAAAATAAAGGGTCCTAGATGAACGCCTCCTTCTAGTCTCGCCTTGACTGGGTCGCTACTCCAGACCTTCATCCTCCTCGTAGTAGACGGGCTCTGGTGGTGTAAGTCAACGGGGGTGAGTACAAACGTACTCAGCAAGCCACCGAATGCAAATATAATGCAGAGTAATAACAAGGGAGATAGTGGCTAATTTTGCGGAAAAGCATAATTGTAAAGCATTAAATGTGATCAATTTATTAGTACTAAAATGTAAACATGTGTATGCATCATCATCTTCTAACTCGAGGGGTACAGTCATCTCCACCTCGCTCAACAGTCCTTACATGCCATGAATAACTCAACCATTCACACAATAGTAAACTAACTGCGAGTAGTCACACAACCCACCCATGACCGTGGGCTCGGCTTTTCGAAAAGATTAATTACTCTGATCAGAGGTGTACCACTGTACCCACAAGGCACGCACTCATCACTTACACCAAAGTGTAACGAGATGACCCATACCACGGGAACTCGTGCCAAAACCTTCCATATGGTCCTCATCGACTCAATAGCACCCTCTTATAGGTTTCATATGGTGTCCCGACGCATCGGAGCCCCACCATACCCCCCCTTGAGCCTCGTCGGTACAAGTCACCCGCAGGTTGCCCCTTGCCCCCTCCACTATGGTGCATCGAGTCGGATTGTTCCATACTTCCAGTTAGGACTTACCCATTAGACTTGTGGTTGCTACGAAAGTTCTTTGCAACAGATCCCGCAGACTGGTCCTTATAGTGCCCCGGGTGTGACCAACCAATGCCCTAGCTTGCACCCAGAACCCACCATACTTATAACATAGCCAACTCCAACAGAGTCCAGAGACAAGAATAACAGGGAACTTCATATAACAGAATCCATCTATCTACGACTCATTCTTTTTATCCTATAGCAGTTGTGCCGGTACATTGGGCACTAGCTAATATTTTTATAGTAGAGTGACAAGGAGTTAAGGCTCAATAAGCATGGCTTGGGTTTGCACACAAGGACGGTGATCTAATAAATATAAGTGTAGGGCTTGATGTTTGACTAATGCAATATTATCCTCTGAGTTATAGCGATAGTTATGAAAAACTGGGCTCAATGATGATCAACTATTTCCACAGGAGGGTTCGATGACTTGCCTTGATCAGCAAATGGGGATGGAGGAACCTGAGGTTAAAACTCTGGCTCCTCGATAAACTCGTAGTCTTCTCGGTACGGAAAAATAAACAATGCATTCAATAAATAGATAAAAATCCACCAAATAATAAACATACATGTTTATGGGTGAATTAAGGTTTTAATATTCTGAAGGTTGGTGAAAAACAGTAAGGCTTATATTTTAAGGTTTTTCCTAATTTATTTTCTGAATTAATAATTTTATCCCTAAGGGGTTTTTATTCATTTAATTAATAAGATTATTTTGGGCAATATTAACACACTGTTTTTATGGCATTAATGTGTAGAGAATAAAATGCTGAATTTAACAAAATTAGTATGGTGAAATTTGGAGTTAAAATGAGCAAGTTATGAATTTTCAAAGTTTAAATCAATTTCTGGAATTTTATTTAAACTAGAAAATGGGCTCTGGTCCACGGTGAGCCAGGTCCACGGTGGACAGGCGCACTGTGCGCGTGGACCGGTTGATCCAGAGCCGTTGGATCTGGGTCTGGCGGCCACGAGGCGAGAGGGGTTAAGTGAAAATGGACGGCTGTGATTAAATCCCGCGAACCGGTATGACGTGGACGCGTGAGATCGCTCCGGGGATTTAAGTTGTGATCAACGGTTGAGATGGCCCTGTACCCCTTTGACCAGATCAATGGCCCAGATTAAATCCCAAAGGGATTTAATCCTAGCCCTCCGATCGTGATCGTGCGGCTAGGGGGCCATCTGGCACGGCACGGGCGTAAGGGGGCACGTACCCCCTTCGTCTCCGGCGATGGCGGCCTCGGGTGTGACGACGACGGCGGCGGCGAGCGCCTAAGGACCTAGCTCTTGCCGGAAATGGAAAGAGGGGTGAACGGCGGTCACGATGGTACCTTCGACGGCGGCAGGGAACGGCGGACGACGACCGGCGACGAGGGTAGACGAAGGAGGGTGTTCGTGTGGTCGACGGCGACGTCGAGCTGGCGGTCTTCACGGTCGATGGAGGCATGGCCGAGGACGGGCGGGCTCCGGCGGTATCGATGGTGGCGGTGGCTAGGACGGGGGAGACCGGAGTTGACGGTGAGCGGCGGTCGGAGTTGAAGCAGAGGAAAAACCCGAAAAGAGAGTGGCGGCGCTCTGGATTGCTTCGGCTCACGCTACGGTGGTGTGGGCTGAGCGCGGTGAGGGCGAGGGTATTTATAGGGTCACCGGCGGCGGCCAAATGGAAGGAAACCGAAGGTTTCCTTCCTTCTCCGGTGAGGGTTCCATTCCCTCGGCCCGGTTTACATAACTGCCAAAACGCGTGGCCTAAAGATGGAAGGGGGTCGCGGGGGTCCAAGGAAGGGTGTCTGAGGCAGATCCAGCCAGATCGGGGTGGCCGGCGGCGAGGGAAGGAAAGGGGGTCACCGGAAGGAAAGGGGAGCGATCCCCTTCCATCGGGGACGAAGGTCCTGACAGGTGGCCCCCACCTGTCAGTGGCCGAAACGGAAAAGGAAGGGGCCGACAGGCGGGCCACGGCTGTCAGAAGGTGAAAGGGGAGCGACGGAGGCTGACGGGTGGGACCGAGACGGGCGCGGGCGGGAGAGACAGGAGGGGAGTGGCGCCGACAGGTGAACCCCACCTGTCGGTGACACGCGCTTGGACTGGGCCGGGCCCGGAGCAGATTGGAGGTTTGCGGCCCAATAGGAATTTAAATGCTTTTCTGTTTTAAAATAATTCCAGTAATTCATTTATTTGTTTAAGGATTGAAGCACTGTTGATAAAAATTTGTAAAAATTCCTAAAATTATATTTTGGCCTCTAGTTTATCCCATAAAATTTTCAAGTCCAAATTTTGAATATTTATCCCTGTTTGGCTTAAATAGGGCTCTTTTAGGAATTTTCTTTAATAATAAAATTCAGAAATTTCTTTAATATTATTTTTCTTTTCTTTTATTTCCTTTTAATTCTTGGGGTGTTACAATCCTATCCCCCTTACAGAGAATCTCGTCCTCGAGATTCGGATCAATCCTCGAATAGCTTAGGATGCTGTGCCTTGAGTTCCTCCTCTTTTTCCGAGGTAGCTTCCTCTACGGGATAATTGCTCCACTGAACCTTGCAGAAGTGGATGACACGGCTTCTGGTGGTCCTTTCTTTGACTTCCAAGATCTTGACGGGCTTTTCCACATAGGTCAGATCCTCCTGAACATCCAATTGGTGTAGGTCCACTTGTTCTGTTGGGACTCGGAGACACTTCTTTAGTTGGGAAACATGAAACACGTCATGTATTCCAGCCAATGAGGGTGACAGTTCCAACTGGTAAGCGACTTCGCCTTGGCATCGAATAATGGGAAATGGTCCAACATATCGAGGGGTCAATTTCCCTCTCATGTTAAACCGTTGAGTGCCACAGAGGGGTGTGACACGGAGGTAGACATGTTCTCCCTCTTCAAAGGCTAAATCTCGACGACGATTGTCTGCATAGCTCTTTTGGCGAGATTGGGTGGTCTTGAGCCGGTCTCTGATAATCCGTACCTTCTCTTCAGCTTCTCAAAGGATGTCTGTTCCAAACACTTGGGATTCGCCGGTTTGATCCCAAAGTAGAGGCGTCCTGCACCTTCGTCCATATAGGGCTTTGAACGGGGACATCTGAAGGATAGCTTGATAACTGTTGTTATACGAAAACTCAGCGTATGGTAAACTCTTGTCCCAAGTTGCTCCAAAATCCAAAACGCATGCCCGTAGCATATCCTCTAATATCTGATTCACTCTTTCCGTTTGTCCATCTGTCTGAGGATGATAAGCAGTACTGAAGTTTAGTCTCGTTCCCATCTCTTCTTGAAGGTTCTTCCAAAAACGAGAGGTAAACTGACTTCCTCTGTCGGACACTATCTTCTTGGGCACTCCATGAAGACACACAATGCGGGCCATGTACAACTCTGCGAGTTTAGGGCCAATGAAGGTCGTCTTAACGGCTATGAAGTGTGCTACTTTCGTGAGCCGGTCAATGATTACCCAAATAGAATCGTATCCAAGCTGGGTCTTTGGGAGTCCGATGATGAAGTCCATACCGATCTCTTCCCATTTCCATTCAGGCACTTTAAGTGGCTGTAACAGTCCTGCAGGTATCTGATGTTCCGCCTTTACTCTCCTGATAGTGTCACATTCTGCAATGAACTAAGCAATCTCTTTCTTCATGCTAACCCACCAATAGCGTTCCTTCAGGTACTGGTACATCTTGGTACTTCTGGGATGGATGGAGTATAAAGTATCATGAGCTTCCTTTAGGATAAGGGTCTTTATCTCCAGTTTATCTGGCACACATATCCGGGCTACAAACCATACGATGCCATTCTCGTCTTCTGAAAATCCTAGGGCTTTACCTTGCCTCATGTTCTTCTTAATGGCAGCTATATCCGGGTCTTCCAACTGAGCCTCACGGATCTGCTCAAATAGAACTGGCTGAGTCTCCAAGGTGGCTAGATACGCTCCAGTGGTTAACCCAAGGTTTAGCTTTTCCATCTCCTTATAGAGTGAGGGCACGTGATCCTGAATCATGATGGCGGTGTAATATCCCTTACGACTTAATGCATCAGCTACCACATTGGCTTTTCCGGGGTGGTAGTGAATACCTAAGTCGTAGTCCTTTATTAATTCCAGCCATCATCTTTGCCTCAGATTGAGGTCTGGCTGCGTGAAGATATACTTCAAACTCTTTCGCAGCGGTTTCCGACCAAATAATGCCTCCATATCTTAAGGGCGTGAACAACAGCGACCAATTCTAAGTCATGGGTTGGGTAATTTAACTCATGGGGTCTCAACTGATGAGAGGTGTATGAAATAACCTTTCCGTCTTGCATGAGAACACATCCCAATCCTTGGCGAGATGCGTCGCAATAAACATGGAAGTCCTTCCTGATATCTGGTAGGGTCAGTATGGGTGCAGACACCAGCCGGGTCTTGAGGGTGCGGAAACTTTCCTCGCATTCGGGAGTCCATTCAAACTTCTCTCCCTTCTGCAATAACCTGGTCATAGGCTTTGCTATCTTGGAGAAATTCTCGATAAACCTCCGATAATACCCGGCCAAACCCAGAAAGCTTCGTATCTCCGATACATTTGTGGGTGGCAGCCAATCCGTAACTGCTTCTACGGTGGCAGGGTCCACTGCGATACCTTGCGCAGAGATGATGTGTCCAAGGAACTTTACTTCTGCCGTCCAATATTTACACTTGCTGTACTTGGCATACAACTGGTGTTCCCTTAGCTTTCCTAAGGTTAACCGGAGGTGAGTCTCGTGCTCCTTCTGATCCTTGGAATAAATGAGGATGTCGTCTATAAAGACCACGATGAATTTGTCCAAATACTCCATGAACACCTTATTCATCATGTTCATAAAGAAAGCAGGGGCATTGGTCAATCCAAAGGACATAACTGTACACTCATATAATCCATAACGGGTGGTAAAAGCCGTCTTGGGTATATCCTCCTCTCGAATCCTCAGCTGATGGTATCCGGACCGCAGGTCGATCTTAGAAAATACTGTAGCTCCTTTCAGCTGGTCAAAAAGATCATTGATCCTGGGTAACGGGTACTTGTTCTTGATGGTTACTTCATTCAAAGCTCGGTAATCCACACACATGCGTTTAGCCTTGTCTTCTTTCTTCTCAACGAAGATGACGGGGGCACCCAACGGAGATGTGCTAGGTCTGATATAGCCTTTCTTCTCAAGGTCCTCCAACTGCTGCTTCATCTCAGCTAACTCATTGGCGGCCATCCGGTATGGTCGCTTGTAAATGGGGGTGGTCCCGGACACCAAATCAATTTGGAACTCGATGTCCCTCTTGGGTGGCATCCCTGGTAAATCTTCCGGAAATATGTCCGGGTACTCGCAGACTACTGGTATCTCTTCCAGGGTAATCTGGTGTAGTCTTGGTCTTCCGAACCTTAGGCTTGGCATCTGAAATGTGACGGCTGTCCCTTCTTCACTGGTCACAGTTACTTGTCTCCGGGCACATCTTATTACTCCTTGGTGTTTATTGAGCCAATCCATCCCGAGAATGAGGTCCAAGCCTTGGCATTCTATTAGGATGGGGTCGGCCCAGAATATTGTGCCTTGGATATCTACCCATACCCTTGGACTATAGGAATGGGCGAGAGTTTGTTTGCTAGGGGTGGCTATTAATACGGGTCTTGGCAGTTCACTTATGTCCAAATCATTCTTTTCCACAAAAGACGTTGATATAAAGGAGTGCGTAGCTCTAGTGTCAAATAAAACAACTGCAAGGTCTGAGTGTACCATGAACTTACCCATTACAATCTCTGGTGCGGCATGGGCTTCTTCAGCAGTGACGTGGTTGACGCGGGCGCGGATGGCGGGGTTCGCTGCAACTCCTTGAGCGCGCTTAGGATGGGGGCACTGGTGGGAGTAATGCCCCTCCTGGCGACAGTTGAAGCATACCACGGGCTTGTCGTGCTTGTCACGCAGAATTTCCGCCTTCTTGGCCGGGGCGGATGGAGCGGCTGGTGTGGCGGAAACGGGGTGAGGCTGTACAGCTCCGGCGTTGGCGGTGGGTGGCGCCGGGCGATACACTGGGCGAGGGTGGTATTGTGGCACTGATGGAGGAGGGGTGAAACGAGGTCTCTGGGCCATGCCCTGGTTTTGCCTAAAGGCAATCATTCTTTTCTTCTTCAGGTCGACCTTGTTCTGCTGGGTCTCCTGAATGATAGCTTTATTAACCAACTTTTGGAAGCTGGCATAATCTCCGGAGATGAGTTGAAGAGACAACTCATCCTTCAGTCCCCGGAGGAACTTTGTCTGCCTGGCCGCATCGGTACATACCTCCTCAGGTGCGTACCGGGCCAACCGGTTGAACTCGTGCAGGTACTCAGTTACGGACCTGTTTCCCTGCTGCAAGTCCCTAAACTCTTGTTGTTTCAGGGCAATGATGCCATCTGGGACGTGGGCCGCGCGGAAGGTGGCGGAGAACACGACCCAAGTGTGGACATGTCCCTCGGGCAGAGTCTCACGCAGCTTGTCCCACCATTCTACGGCGGGACCCTGGAGCTGGTGGGCGGCGAAAGCCACCTTCTCCTGCTCAGTGCAGGTCAAGAGGTCGAGCTTCTTCCCGATGGTCCTCAACCAATCCCCAGCCTCCATGGGGTTGGTAGTGCTCGAAAAGGTGGGAGGGCGGACTCGGAGGAACTCCGAGAGCTGAGAGGCGGGAGCGGGAGCTAGTGTGGCGGGGCGGGGCAGCTCGGGCTGATGGTGAAGGCGGAAGAACTGAGCTTGCTGCTCTTGCATCTGTTGCTGCTGTTGCTGCATCTGGTTCAATAGGGCAGCGACCAACTGGTTCTGTGTGGCCATCATCTCGGCCAGAGTGGGGTGGTTGGTGACTGGGGCTTGCCTCTGCCCAGTCGCTCCCCACTGTGGCAAGTTGCCGCTCTCCCCTCCGTTCCGAGGGACGTCGGAGCCTTGAGTGTTGGTCATCCTGAAGTTTCCAAAGTAGATAATATTTTCTTAGAGGGAATTATTATTAAGCTTTATTCCCAAAATGCCGTTCTTGCGGTTACATTTATTGCCTTTTATTTAATTCTTCACTCATGCCTTATATTTGACATGAATGGCAATACAAACAAGTAAAAGAAAACAATCAATCGTAAAACTACGTCTACGGTAGCTCGGGGGACGACTCGACCACGGGCTCGACGGAGACAGTCGGGGTGGTGGAACTGGAGGGTCCGGTGGGTGGTGCACTACGGGAAATTCTCTTAGGCCTCACGGTGGGGATCCGAAGCGATTTCCGATTGCGGGGCGGAAGGGGTGCGATCTCCTTCTTCAGCTCCTCAATCTGATGGCGGAGCTGAGGATTGGTGATGACGCGCTGTCGTAGGAGCTCATTCTAGCGCCGTAACTCCTCTGCCTCGGTAGCCAATTGGTGTCCCTGCTGGATGCGGCGACGAAGATCTCTGTTCTCGCGGTTCAGATCCTCAGAAGAGTGTCGGTAAAAATCGATTATATCACGCTGTCCGTTGGCATCCTGTAGTGCCTCGTAGTGGAGATCATCCATTGCCTCCAACAAACATACGGTGTGTCCAATCGTAGAATGGCGCTGGGAGAGCGTGCTGACATAGACGCTGTGGGGACTCCCTGGAATGCGAAGGGGCACAAAGCGATAATCAGTATCGTAGAGCTCACTGTCGTAGATCATCCGGAGCTCAGTGAGGGCCTGGAGGGCGGTGCGCTGGCTGGCTACCAAGAAGGTAGGTCCTCCACCTCGATAGGTGTGGGCTGTCTGAGGAGAGGGCTGGACGACGATGGTGACCTCACAGTAGCTTTCTTCCTCGTCAGGGAAGACTCCATGGAACATCAGCTCGTGCTCAAATCCGAGGAAACCGACGAGCATGCGTAGCTCGCGGATGAATCCGGCCTCATCGCGAAGGTTCCCACTCATGGTATGGACCGACATCTACAAAAGAGAAACGTTTTGTGAAAACCTCGGAATATGAGAGGATAAGTAATTTTGTAAGAAAATATGGTAAATATAAGTCCTAAGGTCAGGTCTGTTTGGATTCCTACAGTCAAGTCAGCTTTGATACCATCTTGTCACGCCCCGATTTAATAAATCAGGACCTTTATTGAAATTCCATAGAAAATCAATAAACCAAGACGTTCATCATGCGACCACGTACAGATACGAGCAATCATTCACGGTTTGTAGACCGTATTAATACAAAAGTGAATAAAGGTGAAGAGAAACTAATAAAATAAAGGGTCCTAGATGAACGCCTCCTTCCAGTCTCGCCTTGACTGGGTCGCTACTCCAGAGCTTCATCCTCCTCGTAGAAGAAGGGCTCTGGTGGTGTAAGTCAACGGGGGTGAGTACAAACGTACTCAGCAAGCCACCGAATGCAAATATAATGCAGAGTAATAACAAGGGAGATAGTGGCTAATTTTGCGGAAAAGCATAATTGTAAAGCATTAAATGTGATCAATTTATTAGTACTGAAATGTAAACATGTGTATGCATCATCATCTTCTAACTCGAGGGGTACAGTCAGCCCCACCTCGCTCAACAGTCCTTACATGCCATGAATAACTCAACCATTCACACAATAGTAAACTAACTGCGAGTAGTCACACAACCCGCCCTTGACCGTGGGCTCGGCTTTTCGAAAAGATTAATTACTCTGATCAGAGGTGTACCACTGTACCCACAAGGCACACACTCATCACTTACACCAAAGTGTAACGAGATGACCCATACCACGGGAACTCATGCCAAAACCTTCCATATGGTCCTCCTCGACTCAACATCACCCTCTTATAGGTTTCATATGGTGTCCCGACGCATCGGAGCCCCACCATACCCCCCTTGAGCCTCGTCGGTACAAGTCACCCGCAGGTTGCCCCTTGCCCCCTCCACTATGGTGCATCGAGTCGGATTGTTCCATACTTCCAGTTAGGACTTACCCATTAGACTTGTGGTTGGTACGGAAGTGCTTTGCAACAGATCCCACAGACCGGTCCTTATAGTGCCCCGGGTGCGACAAACCAATGCCCTAGCTTGCACCCGGAACCCACCATACTTATAACATAGCCAACTCCAACAGAGTCCAGAGACAAGAATAACGGGAAAATTCATATAACAGAATCCATCTATCTACGACTCATTCTTTTTATCCTATAGCAGTTGTGCCGGTACATTGGGCACTAGCTAATATTTTTATAGTAGAGTGACAAGGAGTTAAGGCTCAATAAGCATGGCTTGGGTTTGCACACAAGGACGGGGATCTAATAAATATAAGTGTAGGGCTTGATGTTTGACTAATGCAATATTATCCTATGAGTTATAGCGATAGTTATGAAAAACTGGGCTCAATGATGATCAACTATTTCCACAGGAGGGTTCGATGACTTGCCTTGATCAGCAAATGGGGATGGAGGAACCTCAGGGTAAAACTCCGGCTCCTCGATGAACTCGTAGTCTTCTCGGTACGGAAAAATAAATAATGCATTCAATAAACAGATAAAAAGCCACCAAATAATAAACATACATGTTTATGGGTGAATTAAGGTTTAAATATTCTGAAGGTTGGTGAAAAACAGTAAGGCCTATATTTTAAGGTTTTTCCTAATTTATTTTCTGAATTAATAATTTTATCCTTAAGGGGTTTTTATTCATTTAATTAATAAGATTATTTTGGGCAATATTAACATACTGTTTTTATGGCATTAATGTGTAGAGAATGAAATTCTGAATTTAACAAAATTAGAATGGTGAAATTTGGAGTTAAAATGAGCAAGTTATGAATTTTCAAAGTTTAAATCAATTTCTGGAATTTTATGGCACGATGGATTACCACGATTATGGCACGATGGATGGATGGTTTACAGTGCAAACCAACAAAGATGGATGTGGTATGACTACTCCTAGGGCAAGGAAAGGTAAATGGTAAAAAAGAATGATTCAAGGGATAGATTGGATCTGTTAGGGTTTTGGAGAGAGTCCCTTTGAATCAGCCTTGCCCCTATAAATATAGGGGGTGGTCTTGTCGTTCCTGGGCTTATATCCTACTCTAATTTGATTATGAGATGACTCTAAGTCGTTAAAAATCAATTAGGGATAAAATCATCCTGAAACCAATTAATCTGTCTCGGACTCAGGTTGGGCCGGTCTAACCGGGCCAGAATTACAGGTCTGACTGGGCCTACATGGCCAGTTGAGCCAGGGATTTATGGCCGGTTGGACCGGCCTATGCCAGGACTGCATATTTTCATCCCAAATTACCAAATTTGATATTTCGATAATTTCGACCATTAATTATATTTTTTTGCTATCAACAGGACCGCCAGTAAAATTCCTTTGTTCGATGGGACATATTTTGCTTACTAGAAGGTGCACATGGAGTCTTATCTACAAATCCAAGGAAGTGCAATTTGGGAGATTGTGGATTCACAATACTCCACTCCTGAGACTCACACTACTCATCCTGAGAAAGATCAGTATACTGCTAACTGTAAAGCTAGAAATATATTGTTCATTAGTTTGAGTCGAAATGAGTTCTATAGGGTGCAACACCATCAGACTGCTAGAGAGATTTAGTCTAGTTTGACTGTTTTTCATGAGGGCACATCTCAGATCAAGGCCAGGCGCCAAAGCACTTACAACCGATAATACCAAATGTTTGTGCAGAGCCTTGGGGAATCTATTGATGCCATGTTTTCCCGTTTTGATGCCATCATGAGTAATCTTCGTTCCACGGGTGTGCTTGATTACTCTAATCATGAGAGGGCTATCAAGCTTTTCTATGCTCTTGATTGTAGCATGTGGGAAGTGAAGATATCTAGCATTGAGGAATCCACAAGTTACGACACGTTAACTTGTGATGAACTCTTTAGCAAGCTGAAGTACACTGAGATTGCTACGGAATCTCACTGAGGGCTTGGAAACTCTTTGCCACCATCCATGGCAGTAGTTTTTGGTTCTAGCGGCACCTCATATGGAGGTATTGCTTCTGGTTCTTCTGGCTCTTGTGTCTTTTTTGGTGGCTTTGCTTTGTCTTCTCTGGTCTCTTTCATGAAAGAGCAGGTGGACACTCTGGATGATGAGGAGCTTACTCTCATTGTCAAGAAGTTCACCCGGTTTTATAATGATAGACGGGATCAGAGGACGAGAGGCTCTCGGAGGTGTTTTGAGTGTAGGGATACATCATATATTAAAGCTAACTTCCCTAAACTCAAAAATAAATATGAGAATGAACATAGGTACCAGAAGAGGAACAATAAGACCTACTTCAAGAAGAACCACGATAAGCTAGCTAAGAGAGCAACTAAGGTGGCATCCAGAGCATTCATGGCTGCACTGAGCAACATTAACACTTCTTCAAGTGAAGAGCCAAGCTCTGATGAGGATGAATCGCAAAAGGAAGAGAAGAAGGCGAAGGACTTCAACGACCTTTGCTTCATGGCCGACGACATCTACAACGACAATGAGCTAGACTCATCAGAGGTAACTTTATCTCATGGCCAACTTTTGGTTAAAGTTGATGAATTGAATGATGCTTTAATTGGTCGGGATAGGTTACTTGTGAAAGCTGCTGGAGAACTTAAAGAACTTAGACTTAGACTTGATTCTGTTTCTACTGAATATGCCATTCTTAATTCTAAGTTAGATAATGCTGAATGTGAGTCCTGCTGTGTTGTCATGAGTGAGCTTGCTGGGCTATGTTCTGTGCATGCTCAAACTATCGATAAGCTTGAGATTTCATAAAAAGAGCTCACTGTGGTGGAGTCTAGACCTCTTATTTATGATGCTTGTTCAAATTGTCCATTGATCATTGAAAGTATTGAACTTAGGGACAAGCATGTTAAGGAACTAGAGGCTATATTAGAGAGTGCTGAGAGTTCTAAAGATGTGCAACATGAATGTCCCATCTGCATTACCCTCAAGGACAAACTTAGCTTTGCTAGACGGCAAGCCAAAAACTCATGATTGAAAATGAATACCTTCTTTCTGTGGTGAACAAGTGTACTAAGGGAAAGGATAGGATGGATTTTCTCTTGGCCAAGACCAAGATGTGCTGATAAGGCAGGGTTAGCTCTAGGGTTGGGTTTTGAGAGAACCACTTCAGACAGTCAGGGAAAAACTATGTTCACTCCACCTACTACCCTAGAGGAAGAGAGAGCCAAGTTGTACACTCCATAGAAAGCTAAGAACCCCATGTAGCCTTCGAAGAAAGTACCTCCTCCACCTAAGAAAGCCACTCAATAGAAACCAAGAGTGCTTGTGAGGATTGCTCCTAAAGCTCATGCACCTTCCCACAAGAATATTTTCTATTGTTCCTATTCTCAGAGCATCTTCAAAAGCCTCTCCATTTTTAACTCTCTATTTGTCCATTTAGCCAACTCTCCAAAAAGATTCCTCTCCAAATTTACTATACACTCTGATGGGGGATTGGTCCCGATCTTCCGATAGGTAAAGGATAAACTTGGGTTGGTGGAGAATCTCGACGTTGGCGATCCAAGGCTCCGGTCCGGCGGATCAAAACCTTGCAATCGTTACACCACTGTCTCCGTTGGTTATCAACCACGCAGGACGCGATTGACCTCGCCACGAAGGCTAATTCCTGCAAGCGAACCCAAGAACACAAGCAAGAACAGGAAGGATACAAATCGAATGCCAAATCTCAGACAAACGAAGATAAGGTGAGGTTTCACAAACGCCAATGCAGCAGCCAATCGGTCCGGTGCAAGAGGCGGGATCTAAACACAACAGTGTAGATGCAACAAAGCAAAACCTAACCCTAGAGTTGGCTGGCGTGAGAATATATAGGGCGGCGGCCTGTGGAAGGGGAACAGACTTGGGCTGTGGGCTAGAAGACGTACAGACTCAGATTATGGCCAACATGGCCCAGTTCTGTCACGCAGTACTGTTTTAAATACACAGGACGACTCGAGACTCCAAATGAGGTGAAACCAACGGCAAACGATCCGTCTTCTCCTAAGCTTTCCAAAAAGTCAAAGAACGCGCCAATCGGACTTCGTATGAGGAAGTTATGCCCATTTTGGTGAAAGGTGGTCGATGTAGTCCGAACCAGCGAATTCTTGACTTCAAATCATCCGTGCGGCTCCGTCTTCAACTCCAACTCTCCTATTCCATCTCCCATGTTCCTAAGCAACAAAATATCACTAGTATTCAGTAGCATCCCATCCAAACAAATATAATCAAAGTTGCTAAGGAACGAATTAACCTCATGGTTCAAGCGACGGGCACGGGCGCGTGTGATTGGTCCTTGTAGTTGAATTGTAGGTGGAGGCTCCATGTGTGTATCATGTGAAGTGATGTCCTCATCATCCTCCCCCTCTTGAATTGGAGTCGTCCTCGACTCAAGCTCATCATCATCTCCCAAATAGGGCTTTAAATCTGAAATGTTAAATGTGGGACTAACCCCAAAAGCTGCAGGCAACTCAAGCTTATATGCATTGTCATTTATCTTCTCAAGCACACGAAAAGGACCATCAGCACGGGGCATCAATTTAGACTTTCGTAAATCAGGAAAACGATCCTTGCGCAAGTGCAACCAAACAAGATCACCCGGTTCAAATGTTATCTCTTTTCTACCCTTACTACCATAAGCACGATATTTCTCATTCATTTTCTCTATGTTTGCTTTAGTAGTTTCATGCATCTTAAGTAATAATTCAGCACGTGTAGTAGCATCAAAGTTCAAGTTTTCAGATGGTGGTAATGGAAGCAAATCAATAGGAGCACGCGGATTAAAGCCATAGACCACTTGAAACGGACTTACCTTAGTAGTGGAGTGTACTGACCTATTATATGCAAACTCAATATGAGGTAGACACTCTTCCCAGAGCTTCAAGTTGGTCTTCAAAACAGCCCTCAACATGGTGGACAATGTGCGGTTGACGACCTCCGTTTGTCCATCCGTTTGGGGGTGACAAGTAGTAGAAAACAGCAGCTTCGTCCCCAACTTATGCCACAACGTCCTCCAAAAATGACTTAAGAATTTGGCATCATGATCTGAAACAATGGTATTGGGAACTCCATGCAAGCGTACGACCTCTCTGAAAAACAAATCAGCAACATTTGTAGCATCGTCGCTCTTGTGACAAGGTATAAAATGCGCCATTTTAGAGAAACGATCTACCACCACAAAAATACTATCCCTCCCCCTCCTAGTTCTAGGTAATCCTAACACAAAATCCATAAAAATATCCTCCCAAGGTACACTAGGAACGGGCAGAGGCATATAAAGACCATGTGGGTTTAGTCGGGACTTAGCTTTATTGCAAGTAGTGCATCGTGCCACATAGCGCTCAACATCTTGTCTCATCTTAGGCCAATAGAAGTGTGTGGACAGCACATCTTCAGTTTTCTTTGATCCAAAATGACCCATCAAACCACCACCATGTGCTTCCTGCAATAACAACAAGCGAAGAGAGCTAGCCGGAACGCATAACTTGTTAGCACGAAAAAGATATCCTTGATTCAGCACATATTTGTTCCAAGCACGGTCATTTGTACAATTTGCAAAAGCATCTTTGAAGTCCAAATCAGTAGCATACATGTCCTTCAATGTTTCTAAACCAAAGATCTTATAATCAAGTTGAGAAAGCAAAGTATAACGTCTAGATAAAGCATCGGCAATCACATTATCTTTCCCTTTCTTATGCTTAATGATATATGGAAAAGTCTCAATAAATTCTACCCATTTAGCATGTCGTTTATTCAGATTTGCTTGACTACGTATATGCTTCAATGCTTCATGATCGGAATGAATAATAAACTCCTTAGGCAAAAGGTAATGTTGCCAAGTTTCAAGCACACGCACTAAGGCATATAATTCCTTATCATAGGTAGAATAATTCAACTGTGGGCCATGTAATTTCTCACTAAAATAGGCCACGGGTTTACCTCCTTGCAGCAGCACACCTCCTAATCCAAAACAACTAGCATCACATTCTAACTCAAAAGGCTTACCGAAGTCGGGTAACTGAAGTAGAGGTGCATGTGTAAGGCGATCCTTGAGTGTGGCAAAGGCTTGTTCTTGTGCTGGTTCCCAAGTAAAAGTAACTCCCTTCTTGGTCAACTCATGTAAAGGACCGGCTATGGTGCTGAAATCTTTCACAAAACGCCGGTAGAAACCTGCAAGACCAAGAAAACTACGTACCTGTGTGATAGTTTGGGGTTGCGGCCAGCTGTTGATGGCTTCTACCTTTGCCGCGTCGACCTCAATACCCTGTGAAGTGACAACATAGCCAAGAAACACAACTCGATCCGTGCAAAACGTGCACTTCTCAAGGTTACCAAACATTCTAGCTTCACGGAGGGCAAAAAAAACAGCACGTAGGTGTTCAACATGTTCAGTGAGAGACTTGCTATAAACCAAGATATCATCAAAGTATACAACCACAAAGCGTCCTATAAAGTGCCGTAGGACTTCATTCATCAAACGCATGAAGGTACTAGGTGCATTAGTAAGTCCAAAAGGCATGACAAGCCACTCATATAATCCAAACTTTGTTTTAAAAGCAGTTTTCCATTTATCACCTAGTTTCATGCGAATTTGGTGGTAGCCACTACGAAGATCGATCTTAGAAAAGATTATGGCACCACTAAGCTCATCAAGCATGTCATCCAATCTAGGAATAGGGTGTCGATATCGAATGGTGATATTATTAATAGCACGACAATCAACACACATGCGCCAACTACCATCTTTCTTAGGTACCAAAAGAACGGGTACTGCACAAGGACTAAGGCTTTCACGGACGTACCCACGATCAAGAAGGTCCTGTACTTGGCGCTCAATTTCTTTTGTCTCCTCCGGATTGGTACGGTACGTTGCACGATTAGGAAGAGACGCTCCCGGGACCAAATCAATTTGGTGCTCGATGCCGCGTATCGGTGGCAGCCCGGGTGGTATCTCAGCAGGAAAAACATCTTTAAACTCCTGCAAAAGGTCAGTGACTGCAACAGGAACAGTGCTAGGAATGTTCGCAAGTGAAAACAACACGTTTGTGCAAATCAAGCCGTATAGCAAGGGAGTATCATCACAAATTTCAGCAAGGTCAGTTTTAGTTGCAAGCATGACATGTCCTTTCAGATTAATAACTTGTGATGAAGAAGGAGAAGCAATTTTATCTTTCTGTTGCCTCAAAAGCGTCTTAGCTACTTGCTGATTTTCAGAAGGTTGTTTGCCCTTTTGTGCATCCCTAGCATGTTTTTCTTGTTCAAATTTTACAATTTCAGCAGGAGTCATAGGAAGCAATGTAACTTTCTTTCCTTTGTTCATAAACGTATACTTATTGCTCCTACCATGGTGTGTAGCATCAGTATCATACTCCCAAGGTCTACCAAGTAACAGAGAACATGCTTGCATTGGTACTACATCAAAATCAGCAACTCCTAAGTATGTACCAATGGCAAATTTGATGCGAGCAGTTTGTGTTACCTTGACCTTACCGCTATTGTTGAACCACTGCACATGGTAAGAGTGTGGATGCGTACGTGTGGGAAGTTGAAGCTTCGTTACCATGTCGAGGCTCACCAAATTGTTGCAACTACCACTATCGATGATGACACGTACACGGCGGTCATTGACGAGGAAGAAGGTCTGAAACAGATTGTTCCGTTGTGCCCGGTCGTCCTGCTCCATGTGAGTGCTTAAAACACGTTGTACAATAAGTGCTTCATGGTCGGCATAGGTATCCGATGTAAAAACAGCGTCATCATTGGATGTATCATCATCTCCTGCAATGTTAGCAGCAAGTGCATATTCATCTTCAACATCACTAGCACTTACATAGCCACCGTCTTCCGTAGCAATATAAGCCCGCTGACTAGGGCAGTCCTTCATAACGTGGCCAAGTCCTTTGCATCCGTGACACTGGATCGCTGCAGAACGTGCAGTAGAGGCCGCCGAGGAGGTGGGCTTGGCTGGCGCCTTGGTTGCTGCAGTCTTGGAACTCTCAACCTGGGCTGTAGATGTAGAGGGTGCTGATGTAGCCGCCGGTCGAGAAGGGGGTGCGGGTGGTCGTTGCTGCTGCCCACTTGAGCGTGAAGTAGCACCACCAATGTTGGTCCTCATGCTGCGTTGTGGTTGTTGGCGACCCTGCAATTCTTTTTCTGCAAGCATAGCAAGGTGGAAAAGACGAGTGATAGTATTGTATTCTTTATAATCAATGATATCCTGAATTTCACGTCTTAAACCACCATAAAAACGGGCCATTTTATCCTCATTGTCCTCCTCAATTTCAGCACGCATGCAACCTATTTGCAACTCCTGATAATACTCCTCTACCGATTTATTTCCTTGGTTTAGGCGCTGCAATTTTTTTCTCAAATCACGTTTATATGAAGGAGGGACCCATCTACCACGCATTTGCCGTTTTAACATATCCCAAGTTTGTGGTTCATTTCCAACCTGAACTATTTCAGTCCACCAAAGAAGAGCATATCCAGTGAAGTCACTAGTAGCTAAACGCACGCGGTGGATAGCAGGAACCATATGAGCATTAAATTTTTGTTCGACTGACATCTCCCAATCTAAATATGCATCTGGATCATAGGTGCCAGCAAAAGGAGGTACTGAAAATTTTACCTTAGAGTAGGGATCATTGTTCCGGTGGTTGTCATTGTTACCTCGTGGAGGGCGGTTGCGGTGGCCGCCCATACCTTGACGGTTGAACTGAAAGTGATGATGTGCAGCCTCATCAGGTCCAATGCCATTGTTCCCAGCATAGGATAGGTCGTCTTCCTCTTCAATATGGTCATTGTTGGCTCGTGCAGCAGGCAAGCGTGTTTCCAAGGCAGTCATCCGGTCTACTAGGTCAGCCACAGTACGTGCGAGACGTTCGATGGAATGTTGGGTCTGCCGCTGAGACTCTAGTAGAGCACGTCGTGAGACACATTCATTAAAATCAGAAGGAGGGGTACCACTGTTATCTGCCATGTTAGTGAAAGACAAAACAACAAGAATAATCCTGATGGAAAAACAGCTAGGTGTGGTGGTGGGTGTGGGGTGGAAGCAATCCGTCAAGCACCTTACCCACGCTTGCAAGTGTTCTTACCACGCCGCAGTGAGGTCACCGGCCTACAGGTGATGAACCAAGTGGAGGGTGGTGTACAATTGCAAGAAATGAACCTGTCCTGACCGAGAGAAAGGTGTAGCTTGGAAGGCAAGTGAGTAGCAAGGATTAGCGATAATAATAACAGTTAAACCAAGTTCAATAAGTATTCCCTAGTACTCGTCAAAGTTGCTGACCGTAGTGCTCCCAAAGTGAAAGTTCAAGCAATAGAGGGAAACTATGTGCCCAAAAATCAAAAAGGAAGCAAAAACAGGTCAAAATCAGCTCTCTATAGATTGGACAAGGGATCGGACAAGAGATCGGACAAGTGATCGGACAAGGGTATGTGCACAATTTTTTTTTTCTTTTTTCTCTGCTGCTGCTCGGATCGGACAAGGGATCGGACAAGAGTTCGGACAAAGGTTCAGACAAGAGATCGGACAAGCAACAAACAGCCAAAGACTGCCTCATATTGGACAAGAGTTCGGACAGGAGTTCGGACAAGAGTTCGGACAAGCAACAACAAGACTGTTTCTCTTTTTTTTTTATATTTTTTTTTCTCTTTTTTTTTCACTCTATTTTTTTTTGAAACAAGGATGACAAGAGATACAACCACAAAAATTGGCACCTGCAACTGAGGTGGGATGTGGCTCACAAAAATTCAAACAAGTTCGCTGTCCGGCGAGCAAAAACTTTGTCCAATTTTTTTCTTTATCTTCCCGATTTTTTTTGGCGATTTTGGTGAGGGCTAACCGACCTACCCTCCAAATTGGGTCAGGAACACGCTCAAAAAATTTCAGATTTTTCTGCCAAACGAGCGAAAAGTTATGCCTGTTTTACCGAAGGGGGGTCACAAAGAGCAGATGTGGAAAACAAAATAGGGTTGCGGAAGGGGGGTTTTTTCGGTGGGGAATTTTATCTGAGACACAAGAACAACTACTACTCAAACGACACAGAGGGATGACTAAACCAGCAACAAGACTCGACCAAGAACACGAACTCAACAAAGTTAAAACTGAAATTAAAATCGCAAGGCACAAAGGGGTTCTCGGTGGGGAATTTTTTTGGTGCGGTTTTCTGGACTCTGGGTAAAACAAAAGCAGATCGAGATTACCTAACGGGAAATCTAGCTCTGATATCAGCTGATGGGGGATTGGTCCCGATCTTCCGATAGGTAAAGGATAAACTTGGGTTGGTGGAGAATCTCGACGTTGGCGATCCAAGGCTCCGGTCCGGCGGATCAAAACCTTGCAATCGTTACACCACTGTCTCCGTTGGTTATCAACCACGCAGGACGCGATTGACCTCGCCACGAAGGCTAATTCCTGCAAGCGAACCCAAGAACACAAGCAAGAACAGGAAGGATACAAATCGAATGCCAAATCTCAGACAAACGAAGATAAGGTGAGGTTTCACAAACGCCAATGCAGCAGCCAATCGGTCCGGTGCAAGAGGCGGGATCTAAACACAACAGTGTAGATGCAACAAAGCAAAACCTAACCCTAGAGTTGGCTGGCGTGAGAATATATAGGGCGGCGGCCTGTGGAAGGGGAACAGACTTGGGCTGTGGGCTAGAAGACGTACAGACTCAGATTATGGCCAACATGGCCCAGTTCTGTCACGCAGTACTGTTTTAAATACACAGGACGACTCGAGACTCCAAATGAGGTGAAACCAACGGAAAACGATCCGTCTTCTCCTCAGCTTTCCAAAAAGTCAAAGAACGCGCCAATCGGACTTCGTATGAGGAAGTTATGCCCATTTTGGTGAAAGGTGGTCGATGTAGTCCGAACCAGCGAATTCTTGACTTCAAATCATCCGTGCGGCTTCGTCTTCAACTCCAACTCTCCTATTCCATCTCCCATGTTCCTAAGCAACAAAATATCACTAGTATTCAGTAACATCCCATCCAAACAAATATAATCAAAGTTGCTAAGGAACGAATTAACCTCATGGTTCAAGCGACGGGCACGGGCGCGTGTGATTGGTCCTTGTAGTTGAATTGTAGGTGGAGGCTCCATGTGTGTATCATGTGAAGTGATGTCCTCATCACACTCCAACAGACTCTCTATTTTCAACTCACTAAACAATTTATTCTACCTTTTAAAATCCCAAAATATTTTCAAAGATTTGATTTTTTTTGAAATCCCAGTTTCTAATCTTAGAAATACCCAAATTATAAATTTTTCAGATTTTAGAAATTAAAAAATATCTTATTTTCCTTTCTATTTTTTCTTTTCTCTTCATCCTTCTTATTTCTTTCTCTTGCCCTTTTAATTTTCTTTCTTTCTTTTTTTCCATTTTTCCTTCTAGCGTGCGTGGCGCAATGCTTTTTCCTTATTGCATTGTACAGTACTGTAGTACTAGTTCTGGCTAACACTGCTAGATGAGACCTACACCATTTGGCCATCCAAACTTGGTCGGCCCAATTTTGCCAGCCAAGAGTCCAATTTGGCCAACTAGATGGCTTAGCCAGCCAGATAGCCATTCTGTTAGAGGATGTTTTTTGGTTTGAATGGACAAAATTTGGCTTGGAGAGCTTGATAGCCAAGCTTTTAGAGATGATCTTAACAGGTGGGTCATTTGATCGGATTTTTCTTTCGTCACATGAAGGATGAGCGACGTTCTTGAGAGATGAGTGTACGGGACATGTATCAGCCACCTATTGTTATACATGAGTCTGTCTGTCATTATCCTTCTTGCTTTCGGGATGCTCCACAATTTCACTCTAGAGGATTTGCCCAACATGGTTTTCACCATGGCTCATATGGTGCTAGACCACGTGTAAGAGGTTTTATCCTCGACAGGTTGAGAGACCTCGACATGTTTCTGGTTTTCATCATAGTAGTAGAACGCATGCTTTTGTTGTGATTTGCATTCCACTGATGTTCAATCTACTGCTTTTACTTCTACCCCTCTAGTTTCTTAGTGTTGGATACCTAGAAAGTTTTTCACTTACCCCAACACTAAGCACTCAAGACATTTTCTTCATGTGTAGATGGCAGACGGAGGCCTAGAGAACAAGTGGATCATGGATTTCGGTTGTTCACGCCACATGACCGGGAAGACATCATGGTTCTCTAGCCTCACCTCGACTCAGCAACGTGAGTAAATCACCTTCGGCAACAATTGAAGGAGTAGAGTGAAAGGCAAAGGTATGGTTAGAATTAATGAAAATTTCATTCTCAAAGATGTCACTTTGGTTGAGGATTTGGGATACAATTTTCTTTCAGTATCTTAGTTTCTTGATGAGGGATTGGAGGTGCGTTTCAGACGCGATACTTCACAAGTTCTCGATTCTTCTAGCGCTTTAGTTTGTAAAATTTCAAGAATAGGGAGGGTCTTTGGAGCTGACTTTTCTAAGTATTTTGGTTCTTCTCATTTCCTTATTGCTAAACCTTCTTCTGAGCTCTGTATGTGGCATATGAGACAAGGGCATATGAGCTTTGACTTGCTCACTCGACTGAGTGCCCTAGGTCTGATCCGAGGATTGCCCAAGCTCAAGTTTGAGAAGAATCTTGTTTTTGCTCCTTGTCGACATGGAAAGATGGTGGCCGCCTCTCATTCACCAATCTATATGGTGATGATAGAATAACCTAGAGAACTACTCCATATGGACACTGTAGGTCCTTCTCGGGTTAGTTCTTTAGGTGGCAAATGGTATGTCCTTGTCGTGGTGGATGACTACTCCCATTATTCTTGGGTCTTCTTTCTTGCAAGTAAGGATGAAGCGTTTTCATACTTTCGAAGCTTAGCTTTGAGACTATTCACTCCCTAGTGCATTGAAAGCAATTAGAAGTGATAATGGCATTGAGTTCAAGAATAGTTTCTTTATTGACTTTTGCCTTGAGCATGACATTGAACATCAATTTTCTGATCCGCGGGTTCATCTACAAAATGGAGTTGTTGAGAGAAAGAACCGCACTTTGGTGGAGATGTCTTGAACGATGTTCGATAAGCACAGGACTCCTATAAGGTTTTGGGTTGAGGTCATGAGCACTGCTTGTTACATCTCCAATGGATCTTTTTGCCCTCACTTTTGAATTTGACATCTTATTAGCTACGTTTTGGAAAGAAGCCCAAAGTTACATTTGAAAGTGTTTGGATGTCGGTGCTTCATTCTAAAACGTGGTAATCATGACAAATTTGAGTCGCGTTCTTATGTGAAGGATATGCCCAAGAAAATTCCGTGGATCAGAAGTTCCGATTATTTTCTGGTCTCGATATAGAGAGAAAATGTTGCTTCAGAAGTTCCGATATGGTATTGGAAGTTCCGACGAGCCAGAAGTTCCGATTCAGAATTGGGGAATTTTTGTACTGATCGGAAGTTCCGGGGTGGGCGATAACAGATTGGATCTGTTGTGTGTCGTACTGTATCACGAGACCTAAAATACCCTGTCGGAAGTTCCAATCCAGGATCAGAAGTTCCGACGTGGGAAAATAGATTGGATCTGTTATGGCTTTAGGGTTTCAGGATGCGCACGACCAAGGGCCCCTCAACCCTATAAAAGGAGAGGAGGAGGACGTCTTGGGATAGAGCAATAACCCTGGATTAGACCTAGCCACCCGAGAGTCCTCTCCTTCTTTCTTGATCTCAAATGTTGAGATCGAGGACTCCTCGTTTCTCACGTACGGCGCTAGCACGCTGCCATGGGAGGAACTCCATCCCTGTCTGTGTGGACTCCATGGAGGCATTGCTCCATAATCGATGCTCGTGTGTAGGACTAAAAGTAGCGACCAGAGGGGGGTGAATGGGCGCCTAAAAAAATTCTTTCGAATCAATGGCCCGCTCCCAACACCAACGCACCTCAACAGACTAACAGGGAAAAGTAAAACAGATCAACAGAGCCTAAAATAATCTAGCCTAGAAAAAACTGTTGTCCTAATCAAAAAGACACCAACTCAATGCTTAAAGGCAGATTAAAAGATCCTCCAACTCATAACCAGTTCACACATCATCAAACGAAACATCTATTAAAAATGCACACAAAATGAGATGACATATTACTGTTCAAAAAGGTTTCTGGTTCGAAGTCAGTGAAACAAAGTTCGATGTGTTCCAACGAAGTTTCTGCGAAGCCTGAGATTTGAAGCGTCGAAGCCGAAGCTAGCTTCAACAGACCCTAGCAGCCAAAGTATGCTTCGAATTTGCCACGCTTCGGAGTTCACAACAAAAACATCAAGGCCAACAGGTACTCTACGAAGCCTGACTTTGTCTTCGAAGTCTACCACATGTCGACGTGTACATCGAATCAGACGAAGTCTACACAAACTGTCGGAGGACACAAACCAAACACCGAAGAGTGCTATCACTGCGAAGCCGACCATTCAGCGAAGACAGACTTCAGTTTGAAGCCTGTTCGAAGAAAAACGACTGGCCTACTAGCTAATCTTATGCGAAAAAATCTTGTGATGCCTTCGATGCTGAACAACCACGAGCGAAGTCTACAACCCTGAACTGTGGGTCCACGCAAGGGACTTCGAACATTGGACTGTGCAAAGATGCAGGCGCTGGAAACTCCTAACCAAGCAAGCCGTGCCTAGCAGCAAGTCTAGACTAGGCACTCAAGTGCCCTGCAACGCAAGCAAGCAGAGCTTGAAGCCTATGCATGGCTGTGGACAGAGCGCCTATAACCTAAAGAAAAGAACACGCCAAAAGCAATCAATTGTTCTATACAATCTAGGGTCTAGGCTAAACTATAGATGCATGGGATAGCTAGCTCAAAACTGCAACATATAGAAAGAATAGACAACTTAGCAGCAAGGGATAAAAAATGATTTTCAAGCACAGTTTAGCTTCTTCACACGCTACGTCAAGAGGCAGTAACAACAAATATTTTGCAGTTGCTAAAATATTCCTCATGATGAAAAAGCCTACAGATGGCAGGGACAAACTGTAGCAAAAACAACAGCTATTTCGCACAGATGAATAAACTGGGCACGCAAAACGAGGCAGCCGAGAGATCGATAGAACCTGATGCAGCCTTTTTTTCTATCGGCTAGAGAAGCAGATTGCGATGAAGAAACAAGATGAACAGCGGCGATGGAGAAGAAAGCTCCAGGAGGATGAACGCCAAAAAGGGTGACCCAATCTTTTTGATTAGTAAAGTAATTTCAGAAAGGGTAACCCTAACCCTAGGGATTGGGGCCCTATTTATAGGCAGCCTAATAGCCTAGGAAAATACCAAAAGACCCTTAGGGTTTTTACATACGCTGAAATAAACTGGAAAAGACCAAAATACCCTTAGGATATTTTTTACAAACTTGACTGGTAGACTGTGGGCCTAAAGGCAGAATAGTAAACTCCTATTTACAGATGACTTATCGTGAAGTGGAGCTTTCGTAGCGGCTACGACTTCACCTCAGAACGGTCCGATCCAAGATCAGCGGTCGTCAGTTTTGCGCCGAAACTGACAAAGCGTCCACCGACTTTGCACCACGTACCCGGATTGGGCTGGCCCGATTCCGTAGCTCTCTCAGCCCGACAATCGCTCGCCACCCGTGTACTTGAGTCAATCCTGGTCAACAGCCCAGTGGATCCTCTGCTGCTCCTACCCCATGTACCCAGATTGGGCCAGCCCGACTTCGCGGCCCCTCTACCCGACAGTCGCTCGCTGCCCGTGTACCTGAGTCATATGTGGCCCACACACAACATGTCTTCTATTCTCTTGTGTCCTCTTTGACTTTCGTTGACAATCACTCATCACATCTAGAGCCATGAGGCCCATACTCTTCAGCATGGTTCCTCAATCTCCCCCTTGATGAGTGTATTGTCAACACTTCTCTTCATTAGTTCTCCAGTACCTATAAGCACATGTGGAAACACAAAAACAAAACACAAGAAAATAGAGAAGAAGAAAATAAAATAAAAGTTTAACCGTAATGACCAAAAGCCGAACAAAAGCAAGAAAGCGGTCATTACGGTTAACCAAAAGTAAAGACTCAAAAACGAGTGCAATCTCAGAATTATCAACAAGGATATCAAAGAGTAAGGACAAATCCCAGAGAAACCCAAAACTCCCCCTAAACTCTTCGAAGAAAATGAGTAACCCAAAATTTCTCCCCCTTGTTGACAATTGGACTCATCAAGCGAGACTAAATGCACTCTAAAGAGACACAGACTCCCCCTGAAATGCAACTCCCCCTCAAAATCTGCAATGAATGCAACTGGGGTGCAGGTGGAGTGAAGAAAGCATGCTTCTCAGATATGATTGACTGCAATTACAACATCTAGCAGGTATAGCAAAAGACATATTGTCCAAGACGCATGGCATGGTCAGCGCAAAAGATGATATCTAAAGAAAGTCATTAACACACATTTTACAATTTTTGCAAACAAAAGCATCACCACATTTTCCAGTTGACAAGACAAGTAAAGCATGAGATGTAAGAGCTAACTGATATCTACCAAGATAAGCATTGTCCAAAACAAAGTGCTTCAACAAACTTGTTATCCTTTTAATTTTCAAGTTTTTTCTTTTTCATTTTTCATTTTTGCTAGGGGTTATTTGCATGTCAAACCTTATGCTGACTGACCAAGTCAAGCCTAGGCTAGAACTGGACCATCAGAAGCTTAAGACATTAGTCTTGGCATACACTACACTGTCCTAGTTCATACCAAAGTGCTATGGTATGCAGTCCAGAATAATGCAACACGACAAAGCAAACCCACCTGGATCTTTTCAACTCAAGCATAAAAAGGCATGGAATTTTTCATTCATTTTTGATTTTTATCATTTTATAGCATATTTCCATGTTAAAGGATAAAGATGTCCAAGTTGCATATCTGCATCTAAGTGAGGAACTTGCTACCAGACATGTAAAAGATAGCAAAAGCATTCAGCCTACACAAGCTAGTTACCAGAAGCAATGGTGATCATTTTTCAATTTTTAAATCATAAAAGCCATGCATATGACAGATATCAGACATATCATGTGAACTGAAGCAAAGCATGATCATCGACAAGTAATCAAAAGCAAGTACCAACCAAAATAAGTAAAGCAGGTCAATCATATAATAGAAGCAGGCTCAAAGTGTGATATGTGAATATGCATGATATGAACACACATAAAAGGACTCAAAATATCCTAAAAAGGATACACAACACCCAAATCCCCTCGTAAATGCTCAAAAGTAGATTGATCTAGGGGTTTGGTGAAAATGTCAGCCAACCGATGATGGGTATCAACATGAACAAGGTCAATGACACCTTTCTCATATTGATCCCTCATAAAGTGAAAGCGCACATCAATGTGTTTGGTTTTTGAATGGAGACAAGGTTTTTCCCTACACTAATCGCACTAGTGCTGTCACAAAACAGAGGAACTCTGGTAGGAAAGAACAACCCAAAATCTCGCAAAGTGGAAATCATCCAAACCAACTGTGAGCAGCAGCAAGCAGCAGCTACATACTTAGCCTCAGTGGTAGAAAGTGCAACTCCAAACTGCTTTCGAGAAGACCAAGAGACAAGAGAAGAACCAAGAAACTGGCAAGTACCAGAAGTCGACTTGCGATCCAACCGACACCCACCAAAGTCAGCGTCCGAAAAGCCAGATAAATCAAGACACGATGATGCTGAATAATAAAGGCCAAGATCGAGCGCATAGGTAAGGTACCTGAAAATGCGCTTTATAGCCTGCCGATGAGACGCGCGTCGTGAAGACTGGAAGCTGAGGAGCCATGCTGAATAGCGTGGGCCTCATGGCTCCAGATGTGATGAGTCATTGTCAACGATAGTAAAAGAGTACAGAAGAAGAGAGGAGATCTGCTGTGTCTCGGCCACGTGTGACTTAGGTACACGGGCAGCAAGCGACTGTCGGGTAGAGGGGCCGCGAAGTCGAGCTGGCCCAATCCGGGTACATGGGCTAGGAGCAGCAGAAGACCCACTGGGCTGTTGACCAGGATTGACTCAGGTACACGGGCGGTGAGTGATTGCCGGGTTGAGAGAGCTGCGGAGTCGGACTGGCCCAATCCGGGTACCTGGTGCAAAGTCGGTGGAGGCTTTGTCAGTTTCAGCGCAAAACTAACGACCGCTGATCTTGTATCGGACTGTCCAGAAGAGAAGCCGTAGTCGCTACGAAAGCTTAGCTTCCAGATAAGTCATCTGTAAATAGGAGTTTACTATTTTGTCCCTAGGCCCACAGTCAGTCAGTCGAGTCTGTAAAAATATCCTAAGGGCAGTTTAGTCTTTTCCTTTATTTCAGCGTCTGTAAAAACTCTTAGGGGCTGGTGGAATATTCCTAGCTATTGGGTAGCCTATAAATAGGGCCCCAATCCCTAGGGTTAGGTCACCCCTTTCAAGAAATCACTTTTTAATCTATTGGGTCATTTTTGTTCCCTGCATTCTCTCTCCTGTTTGTGCGCCGCCAGGTTCCTGTTCGTGCCATTTTTATTCCTGCATCCCCTTTGTTCTTCTTGATGCAGTGAGATTCTATTTCCTGTTCTTGTTGTGGGGTGTGCAGCGATTTCTCTGAATCTGAAGCTTCGTTTGACGTGCGCAGCTATTTTATTCCTTAGGGTTTGTGTCTCTGTTGCTTCCGTTCTTCACGTGAGGAGTACTAGTTCTTGCTTGTAGCAAGTAGTACCTACTCCCTGTAACAACAGTACACTAGTACTCTAGCTTGCTTTTTTACTGCATAGCCTTTTTGATCGAGTAGACAGGTCTTAGCGTTTCCCTGACTGTTTCTGGCGAAGCCCTTTCGTTTTGGTTCGAAGCCCTTCAGCTCTGAGAGGCAGGCTCCGGCCAGACTCCTACGAAGGCATTGCTAAAATGTTCAACTTCGATTTTGAACTGTGAATCGAGCTTCGAAGTGTGTTCTGTGGGTAGTTCCTGTTAGCTTGGCATACTTCGACAGTTCTTACGAAGGTATACTCTGACTTGAGGTCTCCGAAGTCAATACTTCAATAGGCTTCGATGTTAGCTTCGAAGTTTGTCTCTCTGATAGACTTCACTCAGAGTATGCTTTTCTGAGCTTCTGGTACTGTATTTTTGAGGGTCACCGTGAGTGGGTTCGGAGCTTGTCTGTCGAAGTTAGTCCTCGGTTTGAAGGTTACCACTCCGGTGGTCATACCTCGGTCAATCTAGCCCCGGAGGTAGAGAGTAGGCTTCGATTTTGTTTTGCTGCTGTGTGTTTGGCTTCGCTTATCTTTCGAAGGTTGCTTTTCTGTGAACTTTGTCCAGAGCTTTCTGTTCGAAGTTTAGGTTTCGAAGTATGCTGTTCGAAGCAGGCTTCGATACTGTCATACTTCGCTCCGAAGCATACTTCGCACTTTGTCACACTTGAACTAGGCTAGCTTCCACAAACCTTCGGGACTTTCACGACAGCCTTTGGTAGACTTCGACAAGGGACTTCGAAGAAGGCTTCGACACAGCGAAGCAGGCTTCGCCAAGTTTCGACCAGGAGACAAATTTGAACAGTAACTTCTCATCCCCTTACTTGTATACTTAGATCATCTGCTGAGAAGTTTTATCTGCCATGATTTGAACATTCAGTTTATCTGCCTGATCAGCACTGTATTGGTGTTTTCTCTGTCTAGAGCACCAGTATTTTCTAGGCTAGATACCTTTAGACTTAGGCACTCTGTTCACGCTTTGTTGCTTAGTCTTTTGAGGAGCATTGGGTGTTTGGGAGCAGGCCATTGATTCGAAAGAACTTTTAGGCGCCCATTCACCCCCCCTCTGGTCGCTACTTTCGGTCCTACAAGTGGTATCAGAGCCTGGTTAGGGTTTCTCTATACCTTAACCGGTTCTAAACCCTAGTAGTGATCATGACGTCTCCTGGCAAGATCCCGTCCTTGGAAGCTTATGGCTATAATTATTGGAAGACTCGCATGCGAGCCTATCTTATGAGCCAATGCTCGGACATCTGGGACATTTGCGTTCACGCTACGTTTGTTATATTGCAAGTTGCTGAGCATGGTACTCCTTGTATCATTGCCCAGCATCTGAACAATAGTAAAGCTGTGAACATTTTGTTTTCTGGTTTAGGTCCCACTGAGTTTGAGCATGTGAGCCATCTCTCCACTGCGAGAGAGATCTGGGCTACTCTCAAGGCACACCATGAGGGAACAGCCCAGGTCAAGGCTCGGCTCTATCAAACCTACCGGCGTGAATATGAAAATTTCACACAAAAGCCGGGTGAATCTGTTGAAGCGTTGTTTGGTCATTTTCAATCGATCATAAACAAGCTTCGGGACAACAAGGCTGAGGGTGCTCAGTTAGTCTCAGATCACGAGCAGGCGCTCAAGGTTCTCCATACCTTAGACCCAAAGATTTGGGAGATCAAGGTATCCTCTATCATTGAGAGAACATCTTATGATACCTTGACCATTTCTGAGTTGTTTAGCAAGCTGAAGGCCACCGAGGTTGATATCCAGTTGAGATAGAATCTCACTGGCTCTGGATCAAAGTCTCTGGCCCTTGCTACACCTTCTGTTGATCCCTCTTCTGTGAGCTGTGCTGGGTTCTCTTTGATGTCTATCACTGAGGACCAGCTTGAGTCTTTGGGAGATGACGACCTGTGTCTTTTTAACAACCGGGTGCGTCGTGTTTATGACAAAAGGATGTTCAAAAGACATGGCACAAAATCCGGGTGCTTTGAGTGTGGTTACCCAGGACACTTCATCGCGACTGCCCCAAGCGCAATGGACACAAGAAGGGCACCGGTGGTGGCTTCCACGACTCCGGCAAGCACGATAGCTCCCCCTTCAACAAGGGCAAGCCAAAAACAAGGTTCTTCAGAAAGGCCCTGAAGGACTACCGGCGTGAGAACAAGAAGCGCGACAAGGCTTTCTTCGTCGAGATGGAGAAGAGCTACTCCAAGCGGTCCACGTCTTCTTCCTCTTCATCGAGCTCAAGCGATGAGGAGATCGTCATCAGGAAGGGGAAGGACAAGGACGATCCGACGGGTCTTTGCTTCATGGCTTTTGGGGACAGACCGAAGAGCCGCTCACATCAGCGCCAAAGATCCCGCAAGAGCTTCTGCTCAATGGCTCTTGGGGATAAGGAAGAGAAGAGCTCCTCCGATGACTCCGACGACGACGACAATGAAAAGGTATCATCTTATGAACGCGAAATCGTTGATTTACTTGAAAGCAATCGTCAGGAGTTAAAATATCGGGAAAAACTGCTTAGGGGGGCTAAGAAGAGGATAGATGAGTTAGAGAATGAGCTTGCCGTGGCCAACGGCAGAATTGAGAGTCTATCTTCTTCCCCTTGCTTGGGTGGTAGCAGTGAGTGCCTGAAGTGTGAGGTGCTTTTGTGTGACCTGTCGACTCTGAAGTCCAAGTACACAGAAAGGGTTGATGAGCGGGACGCTTTGGCCACTGAGCTTGAAAGCGCTCAACTGGAGCTGAAAGATGCTCAAGCCACTGTCGTCATGCCCTGTGCTGATTGCCCATCTCATCTAGCTAGTTTAGCTGAGCTGAAAGCCAAAGGCGATGAGCATTTGGGTGATTTGGAGAGAGTGAGAGCTGAGCTGGCGCAGACTAGGCTAGAGCTTGAGACACTGTCAGTTCCACTCACTGTCTATGAGAACTGTTTGTCTCTTAGAATGGAGTTGATCAAGCTGAAAGCCGAGAAGTCTTTCCAAGTAGATAGAGAGTGTGAGACCTGGTTGTCTGAGGTGGAGGTTCTAGCTTCCTTGAGAGAGGAGCTAGCTGATTCTCAGAATGAGAACTTTTACCTCCGTTCTATCCTGAGTTGGATCAGTGCCAGAGAGCCACAGCTCGGCATGATGATCCAGCAGTTCAAGAGGCAGGATGGGTTTGGGGTAGGTTACACCTACACCAAGGCTGACTTTGAGAATGCCATTAGCCGGGCAGTGGAGTGGAGTAAAATGACTCCTGAGCAGAGATACCCCAAGACTCACTCCACTGAGTCTTCCCGGGTTAGTCAGCCCAAGGATGGAGTAATCCATGAACAGCCCAAAGCTCCACCCAAGAAGCCCATCTAGGTTCCAAAGCCCAAACACCTCCACACTTCTCTTGACTCTCTTCCTGGACCCTCTCAACCCAAGAAGACGACACCAAACACCACTAAGCCCAAGAACCCCAAGCCTCAACCACATCCCAAGAAGCCCACCTAGCACTGTGAGTATTTTTAGAGAGACAGGCATATTGCGGAGTTTTTCTTCAGGAGGAAGCGGGTTGAGAGAGCAGAGCGTGCTCGTGGTGGTCAAGAGCAGTTCTACCAGCAGGGTGGTAGACTGCGTGTTCCTCGACGTGGGGAGAGGCTAGAGGCCAGGCCACGTCGTGTAGGTGGTGGTAGAGGAGACGACTTTCATGCCCGTGCTCCAGATGGTGGTGTCCGTTCCGGCAGAGCTCCAGGCCGTTTTGGCTACGGTCCTGGACCTCGTGGCCGAGGTTTTAGGCAGAACCGAGGTCCGCGCTTTGAGCCGCGCTTTGGTCCAAACTCTTACGATGGTTTCTGTTTTCTGTCTCTTGAGCAGATGGCTCGACACTGGTTTAGCTCTTTTGCTAAACCCGGTGCTGGACCATTTGCTCCCCCTTACAACCACTGATTGTGCAGGATCGGGGACTGGAGGACGTTTGGATTTATGGACTCAGGATGCTCTCGCCACATGATGGGACATCACAGATGGTTCTCCAGTCTCATTCCCCTGAGCTCCAATGAGTTCATCACATTCGGGAACAATGGTCAAGGGAAGGTAAGTGGCATCGGCTCAATTCGCATTTCAGACCATTTCTCTTTGAAGAATGTTGCTTTGGTTAAAAATTTGAACATTAATTTGATTTCTGTTTCGCAACTTCTTGAGGATGGTTTGGAGGTGCGTTTTAAGTAGGGAAATTCTTCTGTGTTTGATTCTAGAGAATCTTTGATTTGCCAGATCTTACCTTTTGGTAAGGTTTTTCGAATTGACTTCTCTAGTTCTTTTGGCCCTTCTCGCTGTTTGATTGCTGGATCCTCCTCTGAGCTCTGGAAGTGGCATAGGAGGTTAGGTCATTTGAGTTTTGATCTGCTAGTCAGGTTGAGCTCTATGGACCTCATCCGAGGATTGCCCAAGCTTAAGATAGAGAAGGATCTAGTTTGTCATCCCTATCGTCATGGGAAAATGGTTGCCGCTTCTCACTCACCTGTGACTCAGGTGATGACTTCGTGTCCGGGCGAGCTGTTACACATGGACACTGTCAGTCCAGCTCGGGTACGCTTAGTCGGCGGGAAGTGGTACGCGCTTGTCATTGTTGACGACTTTTCTCGATTCTCGTGGGTTTTCTTTTTGGAGTCTAAGGATGAGACTTTTCAATTTGTTCATGACCTGATTCTAAAGCTGAAGAATGAGAACAATGGTCGGATGTGAGCAATTCACTCCGACAACGGCTCTGAGTTCAAGAACTCTCAGCTTGTCAGCTTCTGTAGTGATCAGGGTCTTGACCATCAGTTTTCTGCTCCTTACACTCCCCCACATAATGGCATTGTGGAACAAAAGAACCGCACACTAGTCGAGATGGCCAGGACGATGCTCGATGAGCACAGGACTCCTAGGTGCTTTTGGGCTAAAGACGTGAACACGGTTTGCTATCTGACCAATCGCATTTTTCTTAGAGCTTACCTAGGTAAGACCTCATACGAGTTGCGGTTTGGCAGACAGCCCAAGGTGAGCCACTTGCGAGCGTTTGGCTACAAGTGCTTTGTGCTCAAGAAGGGAGGGCATTTGGACAAGTTTGAGTCTCGTTGCTGGGACGGAGTTTTTCTTGGCTACGCTTTACATTCTCGAGGCTTCTGTGTTTGGAACCTCGACTCCCAGCAGCTTGTCGAGACTTGTGAGGTTTCTTTTGATGAGTCCTTGCCTTCTTTGACCTCTTATTTTGAGCTTTCTGGTGATGGTGAGCTCGGAGAGTCCATCTTTGAGGAAGATGAGGACACTCCAGTTGCTGATGAGGGTGGGCCTTCTGCACAGTCTGCAGAGCCCACACCTTCTGGACTTCGACTGAGGACGAGGGCAGACCTCTGATCACTTCTTCCACTTCGATCGAGCCCCCTCAGTCGAGTCCAGAGGTGCCAGCTGGTGACTCCGGTGAGGTGACTTCAGATCACCAGAGATCCCGAGCAGTTCAGCGTGATCACCCCTCAGAGCTCATCATCGGTGATTTGACTGAAAGAACTTTGCGTTCATCTGGTAACTCTCTTGATGTGTTTGCTGAATCTGCTTTTGTTGCATCTTTTGAGCCCAGAGACGTTTCTCATGCTCTTTCTGATTCTAATTGGATTAACGCTATGCAAGAAGAGCTTGAGAATTTTGTCCGTAATCGAGTTTGGACACTAGTTGAGCCTCCACCAGGATGCAACCCCATAAGCACCAAGTGGGTGTTCAAGAACAAGCAAGGTGAAGATGGGGTTGTGGTGCGCAACAAAGCTCGATTAGTTGCCCAAGGTTTTTGCCAGAAGGAGGGTATTGACATTGAAGAAACCTTTGCTCCTGTTGCCCGTCTTGAGTCCATTCGCATTCTTTTAGCTTTTGCCACTTCGAAGGGTTTCAAGCTTTTTCAAATGGATGTCAATAGTGCTTTTCTGAACGGGTACATAGAGGAGGAGGTTTATGTTAGGCAACCCCCCGGTTTTGAGAACCCTAAGTTTCCTCGACATGTTTTTAAGCTGTAGAAAGCTTTATACGGGTTGAAGCAAGCTCCCAGAGCTTGGTATGACCGGTTGAAGCAGTTTTTGTTGGGGAAGGGCTTTGTGATGGGTTCTGTGGATAAGACTCTCTTTTTGCTCAGAGTTGCTTCAGATTTCGTAGTTGCTTAGATTTACGTGGACGATATTATTTTTGGCGGTACTACTGATTCTCTTGTGTCCAAGTTTTCTGAGAAGATGCACAGCGAGTTTGAGATGAGCCTCATGGGTGAGCTCAAGTACTTCTTAGGGCTCCAGATCAAGCAGACCAAGGACGACACCTTCATCCACCAAGGTAAGTACACTCGTGACATGTTGAAAAAATTTGACTTTGGTGGGGAGTTGAAGCCGCAGATGACCCCAATGGGCACATCTGGAGGACTGGACAAGGACGAGAGCGGCGTCAAGGTCAATGAGAGAGAGTTTCGAGGGATGATCGGTTCGCTGCTGTACTTGATGGCGACAAGACCAGACATACAGTTCATCGTCGGACTTTGCGCACGTTTCCAGTCTTCACCACGCACGTCTCATCGGCAGGCTGTCAAGCGCATCTTCAGGTATCTCACTTATGCGCCCGATCTCGGTCTTTACTATTCAGCATCATCAACTCTTGATTTATCTGGCTTTTCGGACGCTGACTTTGGTGGGTGCCGGTTGGATCGCAAGTCGACTTCTGGTACTTGCCAGTTTCTTGGTTCTTCCCTTGTCTCTTGGTCTTCTCGAAAGCAATCTGGAGTTGCTCTTTCGACCACTGAGGCTGAGTATGTAGCTGCTGCTAGCTGCTGCTCACAGTTAGTTTGGATGATTTCCACATTACGAGATTTTGGGTTGTTCTTTCCTACCAGAGTTCCTTTGTTTTGCGACAGCACCAGTGCAATTAGTGTAGGGAAAAACCCTTGTCTTCATTCAAAAACCAAACACATTGATGTGTGCTTTCACTTTTTGCGGGATCAATATGAGAAAGGTGTCATTGACCTTGTTCATATTGATACCCATCATCAGTTGGCTGACATTTTCACCAAACCCCTAGATCAGTCTACTTTTGAGCGTTTACGAGGGGATTTGGGTGTTGTGTATCCTTTCTAGGATATTTTGCGTCAGTTTTCTTTCTTCTTTACTCTTTTCTTGAGTTTTTTTGTGTGTGTTCATATCATACATATTCACATATCACACTTTTGAGCTGCTTCTGTTATATGATTGAACTGCTTTACTTATTCTAGCTGGTACATGCTTTTGATTACTTGTCAATGATCATGCTTTGGTTCAGTTCACTTGATATGTCTGATATATGTCATATGCATGGCTTTTATGCTTTAAACTTGAAAAATGATCACCATTGCTTCTGGTAATTAGCATGCGTAGGCTGAATGTTCTTGCTATCTGTTACATGCCTTGTAGCTAGTTCTTGACTTAGATGCAAATATGCAACTTGGACATCTTTATGCTTTAAACTTGGAAATGTGCTATAAAAATGATGAAAAATCGAGAAAAATGAAAATTACATGCCTTTTTATGCTTAATTTGAAAAGATCCAGGTGGGTTTGCTTTGTCGCATTGCATTGTTCTGAATTGCTTACCATAGCACTTTGGTAGGAACTAGGACATTGTAGTGTATGCCAAGACCAATGTCTAAAGCTTCTGATGGTCCAGTTCTGGCCTAGGCTTGACTTGGTCGGTTAGCATAAGGTTTGACATGCAAATAACCCCTGGCACAAATGACAAAGGAAATGAAAAAGCCTGAACTTTAGAAAGACAACAAGTTTGCTGAAGCACTTTGTTTTGGACAATGCTTATCTTGGTAGATATCAGTTAGCTTCTGCATCTCATGTTTTACCTTGCTTGTCAACTGGAAAATGTGGTTATGTTTTTGTTTGCAAAAACTGAAAAATGTGTGCTAATGACTTTCTTTAGATATCATATGTTGCACTGATCGTGCCATGTGTCTTAGACAGTATGTCTTTTGCTATACCTGCTAGATTTTGTAAATTGCAGTCAATCATATCTAAGAAGCATGCTTTCTACACTCCACTTGCACCCCAGTTGCATTCATTGCATATTTTGAGGGGGAGTTGCATTTCAAGGGGAGTCTGTGTCTCTTTCGAGTGCATTCAGTCTCGCTTGATGAGTCCACTTGTCAACAAGGGGAGAAATTTTGGGATAAGAGTTTAAGGGGGAGTTTTGACTTTCTCTGGGATTTGTTTCAGGGGGAGTTTTTGTTCCATTTGTCCTTACTCTTTTGATATTTCTGAAATTGCACTCATTTTGAGATTTTACATTTTGGTTAACCATAATGACCACTTCTTGCATTTGTTTGGCTTTTGGTCATTAGGGCTAAACTTTTACTTTATTTTTCTTCTTCATTGTTTTCTTGTGCTTTGTTTTTCGTGTTTCCACATGTGTTTGCAGGTACTGAAGAGCTGAAGAAGTGAAGTGTTGACAATGCACTCATCAAGGGGGAGATTGAGGAGCCATGCTGAATAGCGTGGGCCTCATGGCTCCAGATGTGATAAGTCATCTGTAAATAGGAGTTTACTATTTTGTCCCTAGGCCCACAGTCAGTCAGTCGAGTCTGTAAAAATATCCTAAGGGCAGTTTAGTCTTTTCCTTTATTTCAGCGTCTGTAAAAAACCCTAAGGGGCTGGTGGAATATTCCTAGCTATTGGGCAGCCTATAAATAGGGGCCCAATCCCTAGGGTTAGGTCACCCCTTTCAAGAAATCACTTTTTAATCTATTGGGTCATTTTTGTTCCCTGCATTCTCTCTCCTGTTTGTGCGCCGCCAGGTTCCTGTTCGTGCCATTTTTATTCCTGCATCCCCTTTGTTCTTCTTGATGTAGTGAGATTTTATTTCCTGTTCTTGTTGTGGGGTGTGCAGCGATTTCTCTGAATCTGAAGCTTCGTTTGACGTGCGCAGCTATTTTATTCCTTAGCGTTTGTGTCTCTGTTGCTTCTGTTCTTCACGTGAGGAGTACTAGTTCTTGCTTGTAGCAAGTAGTACCTACTCCCTGTAACAACAGTACACTAGTACTCTAGCTTGCTTTTTTACTGCATAGCCTTTTTGATCGAGTAGATAGGTATTAGCGTTTCCCTGACTGTTTCTGGCGAAGCCCTTTCGTTTTGGTTCGAAGCCCTTCAGCTCTGAGAGGCAGGCTCCGGCCAGACTCCTACGAAGGCATTGCTAAAATGTTCAACTTCGATTTTGAACTGTGAATCGAGCTTCGAAGTGTGTTTTGTGCGTAGTTCCTGTTAGCTTGGCATACTTCGACAGTTCTTGCGAAGGTATACTCCGACTTGAGGTCTCCGAAGTCAATACTTCGACAGGCTTCGAAGTTAGCTTCAAAGTTTGTCTCTCTGATAGACTTCACTCGGAGTATGCTTTTCTGAGCTTCTGGTACTGTATTTTTGAGGGTCACAGTGAGTGGGTTCGGAGCTTGTCTATCGAAGTTATAAGTCCTCGGTTTGAAGGTTACCACTCCAGTGGTCATACCTCAGTCAAGCTAGCCCCGAAGGTAGAGAGTAGGCTTCGATTTCGTCTTGCTGCTGTGTGTTTGGCTTCGCTTATCTTTCGAAGGTTGCTTTTCTGTGAACTTTGTCCTGAGCTTTCTGTTCGAAGTTTAGGTTTCGAAGTATGCTATTCGAAGTAGGCTTCGATACTGTCATACTTCGCTCCGAAGCATACTTCGCACTTTGTCACACTTGAACTAGGCTAGCTTCCACAAACCTTTGGGACTTTCACGACAGCCTTCGGTAGACTTTGACAAGGGACTCCGAAGCAGGCTTCGACACAGCGAAGCAGGCTTCGCCAAGTTTCGACTAGGAGACAAATTTGAACAGTAACTTCTCATCCCCTTACTTGTATACTTAGATCATCTGCTGAGAAGTTTTATCTGCCATGATTTGAACATTCAGTTTATCTGCCTGATCAGCACTGTATTGGTGTTTTCTCTGTCTAGAGCACCAGTCTTTTCTAGGCTAGATACCTTTAGACTTAGGCAATCTGTTCACGCTTTGTTGCTTAGTCTTTTGAGGAGCATTGGGTGTTTGGGAGCAGGCCATTGATTCGAAAGAATTTTTAGGCGCCCATTCACCCCCCTCTGGTCGCTACTTTCGGTCCTACAGAAGCACGCGCACAGTCCCACGATGAACTGTATGTCTGGCCTCGTCGTCGTTAAGTACAACAGCGAACCGATCATCCCTCGAAACTCTCTCTCATTGACCTTGACGCCGCTCTCATCCTTGTCTAGGCCCCCAGATGTACCCATTGGGGTCATCTGAGGCTTCAGCTCTCCACCAAAGTCGAACTTCTTCAACATGTCCCGTGTATACTTACTATAGTGGATGAAGATGCCGTCCTTGGTCTGCTTGATCTAGAGCCCTAGGAAATACTTGAGCTCACCCATGAGGCTCATCTCAAACTCGCTGTGCATCTGCTCAGAAAACTTGGACACAAGAACATCAGTAGTACCACATAAAATGATATCATCCACATATATCTGAGCAACCAAGAAATCTGAGGCATCTTTGAGCAAGAAAAGAGTTTTATCCACAGAACCCATCACAAAGCCCTTCCCCAACAAAAATTGCTTTAACCAGTCATACCAAGCCCTGGGGGCTTGCTTCAGACCATATAAAGCTTTTTGAAGCTTAAAAACATGTCGAGGAAACTTAGGGTTCTCAAAACCGGGGGATTTCCTAACATAAACCTCCTCCTCTATGTACCCGTTCAGAAAAGCACTCTTGACATCCATTTGAAAAAGCTTAAAACCCTTCGAAGCGGCAAAAGCTAAGAGAATGCGAATGGACTCAAGACGGGCAACAGGGGTGAAAGTCTCTTCAAAATCAATACCCTCTTTTTGGCAAAAACCCTGGGCAACTAGTCGAGCTTTGTTGTGCACCACAACCCCATCTTCACCTTGCTTGTTTTTGAACACCCACTTGGTGCCTATGGGGTTGCATCCAGATGGCAGCTCAACCAGTGTCCAAACCCGATTGCGGACAAAATTCTCAAGATCTTGTTGCATCGCATTTATCTAATTCGAATCAGAAAGAGCATGAGAAATGTCTCTGGGCTCAAAAGATGCAACAAACGCAGACTTAGCAAACACAGCAAGCGAGTCAATAGAAGAGCGCAAAGTCCTCTCAGACAGATCACCGATGATGAGCTCTGAGGGGTGATCATGCTGAACTGCTCGGGATCCCTGGTGATCTGAAGTCACCTCACCGGAGTCAGCAGCTGGCACCTCTGGACTCGACTGAGGGGGCTCGATCGAAGTGGAAGAAGTGATCAGAGGTCCGCCCTTGTCCTCAGTCGAAGTCTAAGAAGGTGTGGGGTCTGCAGGCTGTGTAGAAGGCCCACCCTCATCAACAGCTGGAGCGTCATCATCTTCCTCGAAGATGGACTCTCCGAGCTCATCATCTACAGAAAGCTCAAAAGAAGGAGTCAAAGAAGGCAAGGACTCATAAAAAGAAACCTCGCAAGTCTCGACAAGCTGCTAGGAGTCGAGGTTCCAAACACGGAAGCCTCGAGAATGCAAAGCATAACCAAGAAAGACTCCATCCCAGCAACGAGACTCAAACTTGTCCAAATGCCCTCCCTTCTTGAGCACAAAGCACTTTCAGCCAAACGCTCGCAAGTGGCTCACCTTGGGCTATCTGCCAAACCGCAACTCATATGAAGTCTTACCTAGGTAAGCTCTAAGAAAAATGCGGTTGGCCAGATAGAAAGTCGTGTTCATGGCTTCATCCAAAAAGCGCCTAGGAGTCCTGTGCTCATCGAGCATCGTCCTGGCCATCTCGACTAGCGTGCGGTTCTTTCGTTCCACAACGCCGTTCTGTGGGGGAGTGTAAGGAGCAGAAAACTGATGATTAAGACCCTGATCACGACAAAAGCTGACGAACTGAGAGTTCTTGAACTCATAGCCGTTGTCAGAGAGAATCGCTCACATCTGACCATTGTTCTCATTCTTCAGCTTCAAAATCAGGTCGTGAACAAAATGAAAAGTCTCATCCTTAGACTCCAAGAAGAAAACCCATGAGAATCGAGAAAAATCATCCACGATCACAAACGCGTACCACTTCCCACCGACTGAGCGTACCCGAGCTGGACCAACAGTGTCCATGTGTAATAGCTCTCCCAGGTACGAAGTCATTACCTGAGTCACAGGTGAGTGAGAAGCGGCAACCATTTTCCCATGACGACAGGGATGGCAAACTAGATCCTTCTCCATCTTAAGCTTGGGAAATCCTAGGATGAGGTCCATAGAGCTCAATCTGACTAGCAGATCAAAAATCAAATGGCCTAACCTCCTATGCCACGTCCAGAGCTCAGAGGAGGATCCAGCAATCAAACACCGAGAAGGCCAAAAGAACTAGAGAAGTCAATCCGAAAAACCTTACCGAAGGGTAAGATCTGGCAAATCAAAGACCCTCTAGAATCAACCACAGAAGACATGCCCTTCTTAAAACGAACCTCCAAACCATCCTCAAGAAGTTGCGAAATAGAAATCAAATTGAAGTTCAAATTTCCAACCAAAGCAACATTCGTCAAAGAGAAATGGTCTGAGATACGAATTGAGCCAATACCGTGTACCTTCCCTTGACCACTGTTCCCGAAGGTGATGTATTCCTTGGAGATCGGGGGAGAGAGACTGGAGAACCATCTGCGATGTCCCGTCATGTGGCGAGAGCATCTTGAATCCATGATCCATACGTCCTCCAGTCCCTGATCCTGCACAATCAGTGGTCATAAGGGGGAGCAAATGGTCTGGCTCTAGGTTTAGCAAAAGAACTAAACCAGTGTCGATCCATATGCTCAAAAGATTGAAAGCAGAAAGCATCATAAGAGTCTGGACTAAAGCGCGGCTCAAAGCGCGGTCCTTGGTTCTGCCTAAAGTCTCGGCCATGAGGTCCAAAACCGTATCCAGAACGACCTAGAGCTCTGCTGGAGCGAACACTACCCTCCGGAGCACGGGCATGAAAGTCGTCTCCTCTACCACCACCTACATGACGTGGCCTGGCCTCTAGCCTCTCCCCGCGTCGAGGAACTCTCAGTATACCACCCTGCTGGTAGAACTGCTCCTGCCCACCACGAGCTCTCTCTACTCTCTCAACCCACTTCCTCCTGAAGAAAAACTCCTCAAGATGCCCGTCTCTCTGACAGTACTCATAGTGGTAAGTGGGCTTCTTGGGATGTGGTTGAGGCTTGGGGTTCTTGGGCTTAGTGGTGTTGGGTGTAGACTTTTTGGTGTGAGAGGGTCTAGGTAGAGAGTCTAGAGAAGTGCGGAGGTGTTTGGGCTTTGGAACCCAGATGGGCTTCTTGGGTGGAGCTTTAGGCTGCTCTTGAAACACTCCGTCCTTGGGCTGACTAGCCTGGAAAGACTCAGTGGAGTGAGTCTTAGGGTATCTCTCTTCCGGAGTCATTTTACTGCACTCCACTGCCCGGCTAATAGCACTCTCAAAATCACCCTGGTGTAGGTGTAGCCTACCCCAAACCCATCCCGCCTTTTAAACTACTGGATCATCATGCCGAGCTGTGGCTCTCTGGCACTCACCCAACTCAGGATCTGACAAAGGTAAAAGTTCTCATTCTGAACATCAGCTAGCTCCTCTCTCAAGGAAGCTAGTACCTCCACCTGAGACAAACAGGTCTCACACTCTCTATAAACCTAGATAGACTTCTCGGCTTTCAGCTTGATCAACTCCTATCTAAGAGACAAGCAGTTCTCATAGAGAGTGGGTGGAACTGACAGTGTCTCAAGCTCTAGCCTAGTCTACTCCAGCTCAGCTCTTACTCTCTCCAACTCGCCCAACTGCTCATTACCCTTGGCTTTCAGCTCAGCTAAATTAGCTAGATGGGATGGGCAATCAACGCAGGGCACGACGATAGTGGCACGAGCATCTTTCAGCTCCAGCTAAGCGCTCTCAAGCTCAGTGGCCAAAGCGTCCCTCTCATCTACCCTTTATGTGTACCTGGACTTTAGAGTCATAAGGTCACACAGTAACAACTCACAATTTGGGCACTCACTGCTACCACCCAAGCAAGGGGAAGAAGATAGACTCTCAATCCTGTTGTTGGCCACAGCAAGCTCACTCTCAAGCTCATCTATCCTCTTCTTAGCCCCTCTAAGCAGTTTCTCCCGATATCTCAACTCCTGACGATTTTCTTCAAGTAGATCAACGATTTCGCGTTCATAAGAAGATACCTTCTCATCGTCGTCGTCGTCGTTGTCGTCGGGGGAGCCCTTCTCTTCCTTATCCCCAAGATCCATTGAGCAGAAGCTCTTGCGGGATCTTCGGCGTTGATGTGTGCGGCTCTTCGGCCTGTCCCCGAAGGCCATGAAGTAGAGGCCCGCCGGATCGTCCTTGTCCTTCCCCTTCCTTATAACGATCTCCTCATCGCTTGAGCTTGATGAAGAGGAAGAAGACGAAGACCGGTTGGAGTAGCTTTTCTCCATCTCGGCGAAGAAGGCCTTGTCTCGCTTCTTGTTCTCACGCCGGTAGTCCTTCAGGGACTTTCTGAAGAATCTGGTCTTTGGCTTGCCCTTTGTGAAGGAGGAGCTATCGTGCTTGCCGGAGTCATAGAGGCCACCATCGGTACCCTTCTTGTGACCATTGCACTTGGGGCAGTCGACAATGAAGTGACCTGAATCACCACACTCAAAGCATCCGGATTTTGTGTCGTGTCTTTTGAACATTCGCTTATCATAGACACGACACACCCGGTTGTTAAATAGACATAGGTCATCATCTCCTAGCGACTCAAGCTGGTCCTTAGTGATAGACATCAAGGAGAACCCAGCACAGCTCATAGAGGAGGGGTCAGCAGAAGCTGTAGCAAGGGCCAGAGGTGCTGAACAACTCAGAAATTGTCAAGGTATCATAAGAGGTGCTCTCAATGATAGAGGATACCTTGATCTCCTAGATCTTAGGGTCCAAGGTATGGAGAACCTTGAGCGCCTGCTCATGATCTGAGACCAGCTGAACTCCCTCGGCCTTGTTGGCCCGAAGCTTTTAGATGATCGATTGAAAACGACCAAACAAAGCTTCAACAGATTCACCCGACTTCTGTGTGAAATTCTCATATTCACGTCGGTAGGTCTAATAGAGCCTAGCCTTGACCTGGGTTGTCCCCTCATGGTGTGCCTAGAGGGTAGCCCAGATCTCTCTAGCAGTGTAGAGATGGCTCACATGCTCAAATTCAGTGGGACCTAAACCAGAAAACAAAATGTTCACCGCTTTGTTGTTGTTCTAAAGCTGGGCGATAATATCCGCAGATGTATCCTCAGCAACAGGCACTATGGTGAAAGTAGGGTGAACACAAATGTTCCAAATGTCCAAGCTCTAGCACATGAGATAGGCTCGCATGCGAGTCTTCCAATAAGTATAGCCATAAGCTTCCAGGGACGGAACCTTTCCAGAAGAAGTCATTATCACTACCTGGGTTTAGAACCGATTAAGGTATGGAAAAACCCTAACCAGGCTCTGATACCACTTGTAGGACCAAAAGTAGCGACCAGAGGGGGGGTGAATAGGCGCCTAAAAAAATTCGTTCGAATCAATGGCCTGCTCCCAACACCCAACGCACCTCAACAAACTAACATGGAAAAATAAAACAGATCAACAGAGCCTAAAATAATCTAGCCTAGAAACAACCGGTGTCCAAATCAAAAATACACAAACTCAGTGCTTAAAGGCAGATTAAAAGATCCTTCAACTCATAACCAGTTCACACATCATCAAATGAAACATCTATTAAAAATGCACACAAAATGAGATGACATATTACTGTTCAAAAAGGTTCCTGGTTCGAAGTCACTGAAACAAAGTTCGAAGTGTTCCAACGAAGTTTCTGCGAAGCCTGAGATTTGAAGCGCCGAAGTCGAAGCTAGCTTCGACGGACCCTAGCAGCCGAAGTATGCTTCGAATTTGCCACGCTTCGGAGTTCACAATAAAAACATCAAGGCCAACAGGTACTCTACAAAGCCTGACTTTGTCTTCGAAGTCTACCACATGTCGACGTGTACTTCGAATCAAACGAAGTCTAAACAAACTACCAGAGGACGCAAACCAAACACCGAAGAGTGTTGTCACTGCGAAGCCGACCGTTCAGTGAAGACAGACTTCGGTTCGAAGCTTGTTCGAAGAAAAACAACTGGCCTACTAGCTAACCTTGTGCGAAAAAACCTTGTGCTGCCTTCGATGCTGAACAACCACAAGCGAAGTCTACAGCCCTGAACTGTGGGTCCACGCAAGGGACTTCGAACCTTGGACTGCACGAAGATGCAGGCGCTGGAAACTCCTGACCAAGCAAGACGTGCCTAGCAACAAGTCTAGACTAGGCACTCAATTGCCCTGCAACGCAAGCAAGCAGATCTTGAAGCCTATGCATGGCTATGGACAGAGCGCCTATAGCCTAAAGAAAAGAACATGCCAAAAGCAATCAATTGTTCTATACAATCTAGGCTCTAGGCTAAACTATAGCTGCATGGGATAGCTAGCTCAGAACTGCAACATACAGAAAGAATAGACAACTTAGCAGCAAGGGTTAAAAATGATTTTCAAGCATAGTTTAGCTTCTTCACGTGCTACGTCAAGAGGCAGTAACAACAGATATTTTGTAGTTGCTAAAATATTCCTCACGACGAAAAAGCCTACAGATGGCAGAGACAAACTGTAGCAAAAACAACTGCTGTTTCACACAGATGAATAAACTGGGCACGCAAAACGAGGTAGCCGAGAGATCGATAGAACCTGATGCAACATTTTTTCTATCGGCCAGAGAAGCAGATTGCGATGAAGAAACGAGATGAACTACGGCGGCGGAGAAGAAAGCTCCAGGAGGATGAACACCAAAAAGGGTGACCCAATCTTTTTGATTAGTAAAGTAATTTCAGAAAGGGTAACCCTAACCCTAGGGATTGGGGCCCTATTTATAGGCAGCCCAATAGCTTAGGAAAATACCAAAAGACCCTTAGGGTTTTTTACAGACGCTGAAATAAAACTAGAAATGACAAAAATGCCCTTAGGATATTTTTACAGACTCGACTGACAGACTATGGGCCTAAAGGCAAAATAGTAAACTCCTATTTATAGATGACTTATCCTGAAGCGGAGCTTTCGTAGCGGCTACGACTTCGCCTCAGAACGGTCAGATCCGAGATCAACGGTCGTCAGTTTTGCAACGAAACTGACAAAGTGTCCACCGACTTTGCACCACGTACCCGGATTGGGCCGGCCCGATTCCGCAGCTCTCTCAGCCCGGCAATCGCTCGCCGCTCGTGTACCTGAGTAAATCCTGGTCAACAGCCCAGTGGATCATGTACTGCTCCTAGCCCATGTACCCAGATTGGGCCAGCCCGACTTCGCAGCCCCTCTGCCCGACAGTCGCTCGCTGCCCGTGTACCTGAGTAAAATGCGGCCCAGACACAGCAGGTCTTCTCTTCTCTTGTGTCCTCTTTGACTTCTGTTGATAATCACTCATCACATCTGGAGCCATGAGGCCCATACTCTTCAGCATGGCTCCTCATCGTGGCCATCACCACGAGGAAGGTGGGTTCTTCATCGATTGGATCAACGAGGAACGGCCGGGACAAAGCGAGGATAGGCTTGACGCGCTTCATCAACCTCTTCTTCTGCAGCACCTAGCACGTCAAGTGATTGAAGGTACCGATCTATGATCTCACACACGCATGGGTCTTGAGCTTTAGGGAGGAAATTTTGAATTTGTCGGCTAGCGTAGCTCCCTATTCCCCAACAGTGGTATCTGAGCCTACGTGCGTAGTGTTCGATCTGGATCCCTCATGTATGGAGATACATGGTGGAAAAACATATTAGACCTATTTCTGTCCATGACAGATTGGAAGTTCCCATGTGATCGGAAGTTCCGATGGCGGATTGAAAGTTCCGATAGTGATCGGATGTTTCGATGTCGAATAATGATTCGATACTGTTGACGCATAAGGGATTCAGACGCCGCGTTCCGATGACCCTTAATTGTGATAAGGGATTTGGAGTCGCCGGGCAATCAGACAAATAATTAATATTTTAATCCAATTGGGCGAAAGTGTTAGTAATAATGTAAACAGAAATAAAATGACTAAAATACCTAGAATCGGCCAATCCGGAGGCTGATTCAGAGTTACTGCGGAAATCGGCCCGAAGGGTCCCTAGGGCACCTTCGGCCTCAGGCCCGGTCAGACTGGAGGTACAATCTCGGTCGGACCAGTGGGGGTTGCGAAGGGACTCCGAGCGGTGTCCCGAAGGTAGCGGTGAAGGGTAACTCCGGTGGTCTCATCGGCGGGGCTTCTTTGGTCAGACTGACGAGGTAGGCTTCGGCGCGCAGGCTTCGCTAGAGGCTCCAGTGTGATGCAATGCGAAGGGACTTCGGGTGCAGCCTTCAAATTCCGGCACATCATGGTGTGGAGGCCTCCGGTCAAACCGATGGAGTGCCGTCGGTCTGACCAGCTGTTGCCGACAACGGCGTGATTAGGTCCGGTTAGACCGGAGTCTCAACGCCGGTCGGACCGGAGTAGCAGAGCGGATATGCCAAACTTTGGTAGTCCCAGCAAATATTCTTCAATCGCCTCCAAAATTTGCAGAGATGTTTAGGAAGGCAATTAATCTGCAAAAATACCCAAAGATCAAATACAATTCAGCCAAGGGGCCGAATTACCAAATATGGTGACAAAACCTGATAAAAGATATAGCAATCCGTTACGTGGATTAACGGGAGGTTCACAAGCGAACCAACAAGGGTTACTGTGATTACGTACGCGGCAGACGGAGGGCTTCTAAGCAAACCCACGAAGATGCAGAAAGTAAAGAAAAGTAGATGCGATTCAAAGCTAGGGCTTTGGATTTTTTAGATTGGAGCCCCCTCGAATCGGCCTTGCTCCTAGTTTTTTTAGGGGTTGGCTAGTGGTCCCTGACGAAAAATACAATAGGATTCGACCAAAATTTGGTTGAGATAAGATTTGGACAAACACAATTCGAATCCACTTCAGATTCATATTCTCAATCCATGACCGGTCTGATCAAGCCCATGGGTTCGGTCTGACCGGGCCTGGCCGGTTGGACCGACCTACTATAGCTGGTCAGACTAGCCTTTGCCATGTTTGGCATATTTTCGGTCAAAAATACCATTTTTCAGTATTTTGCTTAGCTTGACCATTAATGCCATTTTTTGCTATAAACACATGCCCCCTTCCTTTTAGCAAACTTAGTGAGCTAAAAGCATGACGGGCCTCAGGCGATACTTTCAATATCAACCTCTTAACACTTTAAGTGTTTTGCCACACACTTGGGAAGTACTTTTTCAAATATCTACAATTCAAAGCCCTTCGAAATCGCTCTCCTTGTAAAGACTCTAATACATATGCATGGCCTGGAGTGATTTCAACTACCTTAAAAGGTCCTTCCCAACTAGGCGACCATTTACCAAATTTCGAGCTCTTAGTGCCTAATGGCAAAATCGTCTTCCATACTAGGTCGTTGATTTGAAATGATTTTGCTTTGACCTTCTTGTTGTAGGCTCTAGCTACTCTTCTTTTATCTTTCTCTATTGCCTCTAGAGCCTTCAACCTCTTATCGGTCACTTCTTATAAATTATCCTTTAGAAGTGTCTCATATTCATCGACCGATAAGCCATCTTGCTTAAGAAACCTAAGTGAGCCAAGATCCACCTCTACCGGTAGAACGACTTCTTGTCCATGTACCAACTCATATGGACTGACTTTAGTGGCACCGTGCTTTGCAACTCTACTAGCCCATAAAGCTTCGGAAAGCACCTCATGCCACCTCTTTGGAAACTCTTCAATCTTCTTCTTGATTAGTTTAATCACAGTTTTGTTACTAGACTTGGCCTGAGCATAATACGGGGAAGAGTTTACCAATTTGATCCCATAGTATTCGGCAAAGTCCCTCACTTCTTTAGCAATAAATGAAGTACCTTGGTCCATAGTTAGGGTTTGGGGAATGCTGAATCTGTGTATAATGTGCTTCAAGATGAAATCGATTACCTCGTTGTGGGTCATGTTCTTGAGCGGCACAACCTCGGTCCACTTGGTGAAGTAATCCATCGCCATCAACATGAACCGATGCCCTTTTGAAGGAGGATGAATTTGGCCAATGAAGTCTAAGCTCCAACCTCGGAATGACCATGGTTTGATAATAGGATTAAGCATCGATGCAGGTGCTAGCTGAATATTACCGAACTTTTGACAAGCTTCACACCCTCTATAGTATTTAAAACAGTCCTCAGTCATAGTCGGCCAATAAAAACCCGCCCTTTTGAGCATCCAACTCATTTTCGGGACCTACTGATGAGCACCGCAAAGCCCTTCATGGAATTCACCTACAGCAACTCTAGCTTGATCGGGGTCCAAACACTTCAAAAGTACTCCATCAATAGTCCGGCGATACAACACATCGTCAAGCAAAACAAATTTGAACGCTTGTTGCTGAATCTTCCGATCAACCTTTTGGCTCGTATTTCTTAAATATTGAACGATTGGGATCCTCTAATCGTCCTTACTGATCAAAGGAGCAATGGCCAAATTCCCACTAGAATTGGCCTCTAGATTTTCCATTTGGACCTGTCCCCCGAGTCGGTCGGACCGATCATGTTGGCCCGGTTCAATCGGCTATTGCTGGACGTCTGGCACGGGTCAGTCTGACCGGCTTGACATGGCTGGTTAGACCGGGATTACATGGGCGGTCTAACCGTGCTCGCACAACCGGTCAGACCGACAATGTTACTCTTTGGTGACACATTGTCCCCAAGCATCGGCTTTTCTTGTGTACATAATCTACCTCTCCTAATTTGATAGCCTGATGCTTGTTGAGCCAAGTCATTTACAAGTGAGTTGGCTTCTCTAGATACATGAGTAATCTCAAAATCATCAAAGGTGGCGATTAGGTCTAGACACTTGTCCAAGTAGCTATTTAATAGACCATTAAAACATTGAGCAAGTTTAGCTACTTGTTGCACAACTAGTAAGGAATCACCATATGCACGAACATATTTCACACCCATAGAATTTAACAATTCAAGACCTAGCAATAGGGCTTCATATTCGGCTTGATTATTAGTTGAGTGAAATTCTAGATGGGCCGAGGTCTCAAAGCGCATACCACTCGGTGATACGAGGACCACTCCAACACCTTAGCCATTTTTGCAAGCCGAACCATCAAAATAAAGTTTCCATGGTGATACCTCAATTAAAGCGACTTCGTCACTCCAATTGACATCTACATGGTGACCCACTATAAAGTTAGCAACGATTTGGCCTTTAATAGCTCTCAACGGTTCATAAGCCAAATCGTATTCAATCAACGCATATGCCCACTTGCCAATTCTACCACTTAGAATCGGCTTTTGCAACATGTACTTTATGACGTTCGTTTGGCAAGTGACAACACATGTGCTAGGGAGAAGATAGTGACACAATTTGGTACATGCATAATAAAGGGATAAACACAAACACTCCACAAATACATACCTTATCTCGGCATCCATAAGTCGATGACTCAAGAAGGTGATAATGTACTCCTTTCCTTCAATGTCTTGAGTCAACACGGCTCCAATCACATTCTCCTCCGCAGCGATATAGAGCCAAAACGGAATCCCGGCCTTCGGCGTCCTTACTACCGGCGGCGTCGATAGGCACTCTTTGATTCTCTCAAAGGCGTGTTGCTGACTTGCCCCCCAAGTGAACTCGACTTCATTTTTTTAGCCGGAGTATAGGGACAAAAACATCAATTTTGCCAGACAAGTTAGATATAAAGCGTCGCAAAAAATTAATCTTGCCTAGCAGTTTATGCACATCCTTCTTACATGCAGGTGCTAAACATCCTCTAATTTTCTCAAGCCTCTTAGGATCGATTTCAATGCCTCTTTCATGGATCATGAATCCCAAGAACTTGCCCGCCGACATGCCAAAAGCACACTTGAGTGGGTTCATTTTTAAGACATACTGGCGCATTCTCTCGAAAGCGACTCTCAAATCGGCTAGATGGTTCGCCATAGAATCCGATTTGACCACATCATCATCTATATAAACCTCTAACATAACTCCTAGCAAGTCATGGAAGATTAAGTTCATGGCACGTTGGTATGTGGCTCCAGCATTCTTTAAACCAAACGTCATTACTACCCACTCAAACAAGCCGATAAAATCGGGGCAGCGAAAGGCCGTTCTAAAGACATCCTCTTCGGCCATAAAGATTTGATTATAACCAGCGTTGCCATAAAAAAACTTAGTACCTTGTGTCCCGATGCATCGTTGATCAACATGTCAGCTATTGGCATGAGATACTCGTCTTTCGGAGTGGCTTTGTTCAGATCCATGAAGTCGACGCAGATGCGGATCTTGCCACTCTCCTTCTCGACAGGCACAATGTTAGCGACCCATTCCGTGTACCTGCATGGCCTAATAAAACCTGCCACTAACAGACATTTAACTTCCTCTTTAACTCGATCATATATGGCTAAATTGAAGAAGCGCGGTGGTTGTTTATAAGGCCTAAACCCGGGTTTAATGGGAAGTCGATGCTCAACAAGCTCTCACCTTAAACCGGGCATCTCGCTGTAATCCCATGTGAAGCAATCAACATATGATCGAAGCAACTTTATTACTTCGGTCTTTACATCACTACTCAAATTCTGATTTACAAACGTCGGCCTTGGAACACTACCATATCCTATGTATACTTGTTCTAAAGGATCGGCCGACGAGAAACCTTGACCTAACTTTTCTACTTCGCTAAAATCTTCAATGGCTTTGGCGATACCGTATTGAGAAGACCGATATTGCTCCACACGAGATTTTAGCCAATCAAGATTAGCGCTAGACATTCTGCTACCTTAGACACAACCGAGCCACACCGGCCGGCTTCACAGAAATAGGAATGAACCTCCCCTCTAACATGCTGAAAAAGTCATAATCCGAGAGGTCCTGCCCCGACAAGCATTCTATCTCATCAAGGGCGGCGTCACTGGACGCATCGACCAAGCTAACATGGGACGATGCATCGGCGTGTACTATCTCAACTTCGTCACCATCCCATTGTATTAGGCGCTGGTGCAAGGTAGAAAACACACACTGGTTTGCATGGATCCAATCATGCCCAAGCAATACATTATAATTACCTTGCACGTCGACGACGAAGAAGGTTGTAGGTAGCATCTTGTTCCCTACTGTCAGCTCCAGAGACAACACGCATTTGGCTTCTGTCGTGTCGCCGTTAAAGCTATTGAGGGTAACACTGGCCTTCTTTAGGTCGTCGTCATCTTTGCCAAGCTTCCTTAGAAGGGAGTACAGCATTAGGTTCATGGTGGCACCACCATCGACAAGCATCCTTGAGATCAACTTTCCGTCAATGTGTCCCCTTATGTAGAGAGGCCTTAGGTGATGACTTGTATCTCCGGGCTTCTCGAACACGGCGTCCCGTGGGCTGAGGCCTAGCTGTGCGACCCCGGCCTCCTCCTGTAGTGGAGAGAACTTGAAAGGTAGCATGATGACATCGACGTCCATCACCTGAGGAGCGGGCCCCTTGGAGACGGGTGTGTAGTCGTCGTCGTCGGAGCTAATAACGGGGGCCGAGTCATCGACCATGACCGACCTAGGTCTCCATACTTTCTTCACCGTGGGCCGAGGACGGATTTCTTCAAAAAGTGTGTCCTAGGCCTCCTCGGCCTTCTCTTCTCGTATCTCTTGTGCCCGCAAGCGCTGCAACCTACTCTTTTGTGACTTGGACATCCCCGAGGGTGCCCACGATGGCTGAGGACAGGTGCCGGGCGCCATGGTCCTGTTTCTAGCATTTTTGGCCGAACAGGACTTGTCCAGATCAGCCTCGAATGTTTTGCGCTTGCCATAAGAAGTCCTCTGCTCCTAGTCGGTCGTACCGTGTCGCGCCCCGATTTAATAAATCAGGACCTTTATTGAAATTCCATAGAAAATCAATAAAAACAAGACGTTCATCATGCGACCACGTACAATACGAGCAATCATTCACGGTTCGTAGACCGCATTAGTACAAAAGTGAATAAAGATGAAGAGAAACTAATAAAACAAGGGGTCCTAGATGAACGCCTCCTTCCAGTCTCGCCTTGACTGGGTCGCTACTCCAGACCTTCATCCTCCTCGTAGTAGACGGGCTCTGGTGGGGTAAGTCAACGGGGGTGAGTACAAACGTACTCAGCAAGCCACCGGATGCAAATATAATGCAGAGTAATAACAAGGGAGATAGTGGCTAATTTTGCGGAAAAGCATAATTGTAAAGCATTAAATGTGATCAATTTATTAGTACTATAATGTAAACATGTGTATGCATCATCATCTTCTAACTCGAGGGGTACAGTCAGCCCCACCTTGATCAACAGTCCTTACATGCCATGAATAACTCAACCATCCAAACAATTGTAAACTAACTGCGAGTAGTCACACAACCCGCCCTTGACCGTGGGCTCGGCTTTTCGAAAAGATTAAATACTCTGATCAGAGGTGTACCACTGTACCCACAAGGCACGCACTCATCACTTACACCAAAGTGTAACGAAATGACCCATACCATGGGAACTCGTGCCAAAACCTTCCATATGGTCCTCCTCGACCCGACAACACCCTCTTATGGGTTTTGTATCATGTCTCGACGCGTCGAGCCTCACCATACCCCCTTGAGCCACGTCGGTACAAGTCACCCGCAGGTTGCCCCTTGCCCCCTCCACTATGGTGCATCGATTCAAATTGTGGTTGATACGGAAGTGCTTTGCAACAGATCCCGCAGACCGGTCCTTATAGTGCCCCGGGTGCGACCAACCAATGCCCTAGCTTGCACCCGGAACTCACCATACTTATAACATAGCCAACTCCAACAGAGTCTAGAGACGAGAATAACAGGGAAATTCATATAGTAGAATCCAGCTATCTACGACTCATTCTTTTATTCTATAGCAGGTGTGTCGGTACATTGGACACTAGCTAATATAATATTTGTAGAGTGACAAGGAGTGTAGGCTCAATAGGCATGGCTTGGGTTTGCACACAAGGACGGAGATCTAATAAATATAGTGTAGGGCTTGATATTTGACTAATGCAATAATATCCTATGAGTTATAGCGGTAGTTATGAAAAATTGGGCTCAATGATGATCAACTGTTTCCACAGCAGGGTTCGATGACTTGCCTTGATCCGCAAATGGTGAAGGTGGAACCTCGGGGTAAAACTCGGGATCTTCGATGGCGTCGCAATCTTCTCGATACGGAAAATAAACATGACATTCAATAAACAATCCAAAAGAAATCATTCATACAAGCATACAAGTTGTTGTTGGATTAAGTAAAGGCGATAGAGTCTTAAATTCTAGGAAATTATTTCCTAAATATTTAAGATTGGTTTTTAAAGAGATTCCTGAATTTTATAACTTGATATAAGTATTTTTCCTAAGGGGGTTTTTATTTTCCCCTTTTTAGAGTTGAAGTAAAAAGGTATAAAATAGCCTTAATGTTTTTATGGAATTAAAAATTAGTGAAATTAAGTTATTATGTCTTCTGAAGTTGTTATATAAGTTTTTAGGATATTTTCATAAAGTGTGGACCTTTTTATTATATGAATTAATTAAATATCCTAAAAGGGCTTTTGCAATATTATTTAATAGAATAAAGTGAGCAAAGTGAACATGCTATTTTTATTGCATTAAAACAGTGGAATAAAGTTATTAAGTCCTTTGAATTTAATATATAAATTATTAAAGGTTTTTTTGAATTATTTAAATGAAGTATTAATTAAATACTAAAGGGGACTTTTCTTTGTATTTTAATAAGAATATTTTGTGCCAACTAAATATATAGTTTTTATTGCATATAAGTGTAGAGGATAAAAAGAAAAATTTTCCAGAATTGAAATGGTCAAATTTGGAGTTAATTTGAGCAAGATATGAATTTTGGAAGTTTTAAACTATTTTCTGAATTTTATTTAAACCAGAAACATGCGTGGATCCACGGTGAGCCAGGCCCACCATGGACCCGTGCACTGTGCGCGTGGGCCGGCCAGATCTGGACCGTCTGATCTAGATCGGGCGGCCAGATGCGTGGCGGGGGCAGATAAGTGGCGATCAATGGCGTGGATGGCCCCGTACCCTTTCGGCTCTGATCTAACGGGGATTTAATCTGGGCCGTTAGATCGAGATCGTGCGGTCCACGAGGGATTTGGCACGGCACGCGGCGAAGGGGTAAGTACCCCCCTTCGTCCCTGGCTCCAGCGAGGCAACAGCGGTGGATCCCCGGCGAGGACGCGGTTCCATGGTGCGGCCATGACCAAAAATGGAAAGAGGGGCACGAGGGGGTTCTCGGCATACCGGCGGTGATGACGATGGAGCAGCGGCAGTGGCCGGCGTCGAGGAAAGGGCGGTGGTTCTCTTCGGGATCGACGGCGGCGAGATGTTTCGCGGTCTTCATGGCCAACCGATGCGAGGCCGGGGTAGAGGGCGGGGAGGCGGTCCTATCGGTGGCGACGACGAGGGCAGCGGTGGCTCGGAGCGCCGGTGAGGGCTTGCCGGAGGGAAAACAGGGGAAAAATGCGAGGGAGGGTGACAACGCTCAGGATTGCGATGGTTAGGGCTCTGGAGGTGTGGGCGAAGAGCGGTGAGGCCGAGGGCTTTTATAGGGGTCGTCGGTGGCGCATAAGGCAGGCGAATCGAGGGAGATCGGGGAGATTCCAAAAATGCTCCGGTGAGCCTTCCATGTAGTCAATCTCCGGCGATCCGGGCCCGATTCGCTTGAGTAATTGAGGAAAAGGGATCACCGGCATTCGGGGGGAAGGATTTTGGCCCCTATTTAACGAGCAGCGGCGGGCGACGACTCAAATTGGAAAGGGGGCGCCGGAATTGGAATGGGGGGATCCCCTTCCGTCGGGGAAGAAGAACCTGACAGGTGGGTCCCACTTGGCAGTGGCCTGGTGCTGGACTGGGCCAGGCCTAGGGAGCTTTGGGGGTTGCGGCCCAACAAGAATTTAAATGCATTTTTCTATTTAAATTAATTGCAGAAAATCGATTATTTATTTAAGGCTTGAAGCACTATTGCTAAAAATTTTGTAAAAATTCTCAAAAATATTTCTTGGCCTCAAGACTCCATCATAAATTTTTCAGCTACAGATTTGAAATATTTCTTCCCAATTTGCTTTAATTGAGTTCTTTTAGTCTTTTCTTTATTTAAACAAATCATTTTATTCTAGAAAATTTATTTCCCTCATTTTTATTTTATTTTAATTCTAGGGCTGTTACATACCGGCCATGGTGGGCTGGTCAGACCAGCCTGTGTCGAAAACAACTGTCAGGACGGTCGGACCGACCGCAGTAGGTCGGTTAGACCGAGCTTCGGCCAGGGCTTCGACTGGGTTCGGTGATGTACCTTCAAGCCGCCTTGCCGAGGTACCCTTCGGGATTGGGACCTCCTGGGATCCCACCCTGATGACTATGGTTTCCGAAGCATCTTTACGTTCATCCCCTCTGGCGCGTCCTTGCGAGGTTCGGTTCTGAGGTACTACGGAAAGGTGATAAATAATACTCTCATCCTGCACCGGACCTCATACCTGCCACTCAGAAACACTAGAAGGAATGTGAGTGTTAGTAGCTGGACACTTCCTAGAGTTCTCCGGTGGTGGAGGCCAAGTCGGAGCCATCATCCAGTAGTAGGGTGGCGGCATCAGAGGCTCTAGCGGCTTTGCCCGCTAGGTGCTGAACCCGTTGGCCTGTTGGAAGCTCGGCCATGTCGAAGGTACCTCGGACCAGATCAGCGAAGGGTCCTGCCAGGCCGAAGGTAAGCTAGCCCATGGCGGAGACGGGTCCGGCCACTAGAGGCCGAATCCATCTGAAGGCTGTAATCCACTCGGAGGGGATGGCTCCGTCCACTGAGGTCCGAATCCTCCCAGAGGTTGGAACCCATTCGGAGGAGGTGGGTTCGGACACTAAGGTCCGAACCCTCCCGGAAGCTAGGGCCAAGTTGGAGGAGGGTTTGACCACTGAGGTCTGAACCCTGCCGGAGGCTGGGACCAACCAGGAGGGGGGCTCGGCCACTGAGGTACGAACCCTGCCGTAGGCTGTACCCACTCTGAAGGGGAGTTTGGCCGTCCTAGAGCCTGTTGCCTAACACTCCTCCTCTCGGACCTTCGCTGATGCTTGTCCAAGAGCATCTTGTATGTCACCTTTGGCCTTCTGCGGGGCCTGGCCGAAAATGGTGGCTTAATATTTTCTTTCCACACTCTGACCTCTGGGTTCTTGGGTATGAGTGTACGCGTGCGAGCGTCTCCTACAACGACCGCTTTCCCTTTAGTCGACTCGGCCTGTTCTGGCCGAATCAATACTTTCTTCCCCTCGAGCTCAATGTTGTTCATGGGAATGGGGTCTCTGTCCAACTTCATCTTTGGGTTTGCCTCTATTTTCAATCATCCTTCTTCTATGTCCGATTGAACCTGCCGACGAAAAACATTGCAATCATTAGTGTGTTGAGAATGTGAATCATGCCACTTACAGTAGGGACGTTTCTTCAATTCGTCGGCGGATGGCACGACTTGCCCTTTCGGCAGTCGCAAAAGCTGATTTTTTAAAAGGAAATCAAATATTTTATCACACTTGGTTATGTCGAATGTATATCTAACTTCATTAGGCTGACTCTTAGAGGGAGACGACCGCAATTCGGAGCTGGTGATGGGTTTAGACTTCGCGCTCCAAGTCCACTCGGCCGTGTACGTATCGGCCGGATCTTCTTCCTCTTCGGATTCTCCCTCGTCAGAGTGCTCCATTATGTGGATTTCAGCTCTTGGTTTATTAAAAGTCTTAACGAATTTCCTATCTTTGGCCTGGCCTTCTTGGACCAGAGCCTGTTGCAAGACTTGGCTAACATCTAGGAGATTTTGATTATCCATTCGTTCTTTAATTTCTGCCCATAGGCCATTAAATGCGAGGTCTGCCAGGTCTCTTTCTAATACGTTTAGGCTAAAACATTTATTCCTAGTATCTTTAAAGCGCTTGACGTACTCAGAAACACTCTCGCCAGATTTTTTCTTAATCGTCGTGAGGTGTGATAGCCTAAGCTCGGTCTCGCCTGTGTAGAAATAATCATGAAACTTCTGCTCTAGCTGAGCCCATGTCTAAATGGAGTTCGGCGGGAGCGCCGAAAACCAAGTGAATGTGGTGCCGGACAATGATAGGGAAAATAACCTGAGTTTTAATGCATACGACCCACTAGCTTCGCCACATTGTGCTAGAAACTGACTAATGTGCTCTAATGTGGATTTACTACCCTCACCATCGAATTTAGTGAAGTCTAGGACTCTATAACCGCGAGGGTATGGAATGGTATCAAAGTGGTCGGGATATGGTTTTCGATAAACCCTAGCTCTATCTCGAGGTGTAAAACCGGTGCATTCCCTAAATAGCGCGTGAATATGTTCCTCAATATCGTCGTGGTCTACTGGTTGTGCGCGTCTTTTATGTGGTGGCGGGATGCATGGCGGTATATCGACATGCTCCAGCCTATGCTGCGGTGTGGGAGTGTGTAGTGCAAGCGGCGGCGGCAGAGCTGGCACAGGCGCAGGTGGTGGCGGTGCATGATATGCTGGGTTTGCCTGGCCATAAGCATAGTTATGTGTTTCGGCTATGGACGACGTAGCCGGAAACGTGATAGTTTTTCTAGTATTGCCGTCCATTCTAGTATAAATATGCTGAGTCGGCGGAATACTAGTGATTGGTGTCGGTAAATCGGCCTCAGTAAAGCCGAATCTTCTAAATACCACTGCCACTTGCGAGACAACTGTGGGTTCTAGTTTGTTGGCTAGCGAGGCGCTAACCGCCTGATCAATAGACGCATCTATCCTATGGTCAACTTGTGAAGCAAACAAAGGGGGTGATGAGGGGTGTACCTAAGTTAGGTTGAGGGTGTCGCGCATGACGAATCCCGAGCATGTCTTTATGCAATCCCTGAGCATCAGCTCTTCGAGTTCCTTCTTCTTTGCTTCAATCTTTGCTCGATCTCCCTCATATATGTCAGCCATGGTGGGCATCATAATGTTGCGGTCATCGATGTCCGCGCCCCCCATAGTGCTCATCGGCGATGTAGTGGATGTAGACGTAGTAGAGGTGCTCGCTGCCGATGTAGAGGTAGTAGTCATGATTGGCGTTGTCCCCAGCGGAGTCGCCAAAAAGTGTGTTGACGTAGAAATGCGCCTCCGCACTTGGGCTGGTTCGACGTCCAAAAGTATCACAACGATACCGACACCGCGTTCCGACTACCCTTAATAGTGATAAGAGATTTGGAGTCGCCAGGCAATCAAACAAATAATTAATATTTTAATCCAATTGGCCAAAAGTTTTAGTAATAATGTAAACAGGAATAAAATGACTAAATACCTGGAATCGGCCAATTCGGAGTTACTACGGAAATCGGCCCGAAGGGTCCCTAGGGAACCTTCGGCCTCAGGCTCGGTCAGACTGGAGGTACAACCTCGATCGGACCAGGGGGTTGCGAAGGGACTCCGGGTGGTGTCCCGAAGGTAGCGGCGGACGGTAACTCCGGTGGTCTGACTGACGAGGCTTCTCCAGTCAGACCGACGAGGTAGGCTTTGGCGTGCAGGCTTCGGCAGAGGATCCGGCTTGATGCAATGTGAAGGGACTTCGGGCACAGCCTTCAGATTCCGGCGAAGCGTGGTGCGGAGGCCTCCGGTCAGATCGGCGAAGTGCCATTGGTCTGACCGGCTGTTGCCGACAACAGCGCGATGAGGTCCGGTCAGATAGGAGTCTCAACGCCGGTCGGACCGGAGTAGCAGATCGGATCTACCAAACTTCGGTAGTCCTAGCAAATATTCTTCAATCGCCTCCAAACTTTGTAGAGATGTTTAGGAAGGCAATTGATCTGCAAAAATACCCAAAGATTAAATACAATTCGACCAAGGGGCCGAATTACCAAATATGGCAACAAAACCCAATAAAAGAGATAACAATCCGTTACGTGGATTAACGGGAGGTTCACAAGCAAACTAGCAAGGGTTACCGTGATTACGGACGCGACAGACAGAGGGCTTTCAAGTAAACCCACGAAGATGCGGAAAGTAAAGAAAACTAGATGCGATTCAAAGCTAGGGCTTTGGATTTTTTGATTGGAGCCCCCTCGAATCTGCCTTGCCCCAAGTATTTATAGGGGTTGGGCTGGTGGTCCCTGGCGAAAAATACAGTAGGATTCGACCAAAATTCGGTTGAAATAAGATTTGGACAAACACAATTTGAATCCACTTCGGATTCATATTCTGAATTCTTGACCGGTCTGACCGAGCCCATGGGTCCGGTTTGACCGGGCCTGGCCGGTTGGACCGGCCTACTATGAACTGAAGGCATTCAACACAAAGCCTAGAACACGGCATACTCAAGACATTCAGCTAAACTCAAGTATTCATCATGAGCAACACAAAAAGTTCATAATCCTCAGCAACTTCTCACTGAAAACACCATACAAGTAATCAGAAAATTTCAGAGTAAACTAAGGACTTATTACTAGTTTTCTTGCTGAAGATGTATTGCCTCTCACGGTGAATAGCAGTGATGGCAATTCTGTAGTAGTTCCGACAAAATTAAACACTCCACATCGATGAAACAGATCAAGGGATCAACGCACAATTTTTTGGAATTCACTTCACATAGAAACACTTCAAAACCTCAGAAATCTTCAGAGAATTCAATGAATCACTCACAGAATTAAATGCTTAGAACAGGAGCTGCTGGATGATGAACAGCACCACCGAAATCACTGTATCGCTTCATAAACTCCTTGCCTGATCACTGTTGCCCATCCGAAAACCTAGCACTAAGGTGTTTTTTTCTTGGTTTTGAATTAAATTGCTGAGAAACATTTAATTCCCTCAAGAAACAACCCAAAGATTAGCCAAGATGTTGATAAACACATGATGAAACATTTCATCAAACATGTGGGAGCAAAACCAAAACTGAACCACTTTTCAGAATAATTTTTTCAGCACTGTGGTGCCTCCTTTGAGCAGCAAAATAATTTAGAAGACATCACAGAAACATGTTGTAACTTTTGAACATGGATCATTCAAACTATTCCCAACAAATTAACTCTAATTTTAATATAATTTCAGAGTAGAACCACTCCAAATTTTATACCAAGAGGTTACACTACTAAACTAAAAATTTAAACTAAAACTAGACACCAATTTATTGAATTAACAAAAACAATAAACGTTTCGATGGTTTTTAGCAAAAATTGACAAAGCCTCCCATCCCCTCGACTCATGACACCGCTTCACGACTCTGAGCGCCAGCAAGCCACTTCCGCTCTCGATCCCCTCGAGCCACCTGAATGCTTGTCCTGGCCTCCCTCTGGTGAACCCGGTCAACACGCCGTCGCAATCAGCCGTCCGTCCAAGTCTCGCTCCATCTCTTCGTGCACTCTTAAGACCTTCCCAAACTTCGCCCGACCTCCCTGATCCTCCGGCATCAAGCTCCCCGCTCGACCCTCGATCACCCACCATCGACAGTCGGTCAGCATCTCCATCCTGCACAAACAAGACAAGCCAAAACAAGAACGCGACGCACTGCTGAACCCCTCGGCAGCCAAACCTCCATTCCACATTGAAACTCTCGATGCACTCATACAACTCTCAACCACTCAGATGCTCATCCTTGTCAATCACTCATCATCCAGACCGAAACCACCCTTGGTTTCTCAATCTCCCCCTTGATGAGTGCATTGACAACCCCAAAGCAAAGACATGATGAGGATAGCAAGTTACGCTCACAAGTGATCATAAAAACTCATAAAAGAGCAAGGCATGTCACTTGGTAAAAGATCTCCCTGCTTGGGCAAAAACCTTATGCAAGGCAAAGCAAAAGCATCCAAAGCGCATCGCATCAAAAGCATTTCAACATGAAAAAACAAAAGCATCCAAAGCGCATCACATCAAAAGCATTTCAACATGAAAAAACCAACTCCCCCTTAACCAAGCAATCCAAAAAGCCAAAGCATCCAAAGCGCATCATGTAGATCATTTCTCCCACTTTGACAATGCAGGCATCAAGGAGATAAAAAGATGCAAAGAGGGTAAAGAGGGTAAAGCAGAGATGTGAGCTTCTGATACATGAGCAGCTGCAATTATAGTACAAACAAGTATTTGCCTTGAATATCATTTAAAAGTATTGTATGACATCCTCAAATGTATACCATCTAAACAAAAGGAATGACCAAGAATTTTCAGATTTTAGCAAATAAAAGAATCACCACTCAGACTAGCATACTAGACATGTCAAGGCATGAGATGCAAACGCTAAACAAGCACACACTAGATAAGCGTATCCCACTTCAAGGTGCTTCAGCAAACATGATATGCAATGAATTTTAAATTTTTCATTTTTGTGCCAGGGGTTATTTGCATGTCAACCTTATGATAACCGACCATGCTAAGCCTAGGTTGAAACCATCAGAAACTTAAAGCAATGGTCTCGGGAAACACTACAATGTCCCGGTTCTTACCAAAGTGCTATGGTAAGCCGTCCAGAACAAAATAGTGCGACAAAACAAACCCACCTAGATCTTTTCAATTTTAGCATACAACATCATGAATGTCATTCATTTTCATTTTCATTCAATTTTCATTTTCATTTTCATTCATTTTCATTCAATTTTGATGAAATCAAGTTGTGTATTAGCATCCAAGTAAAAAGGACCTGGCTATCAGGTGTGTAAAAGATAGCAAAAACACTCAACCCATTCAAGCTAGTTTCTAGACTAAGCAGTGACCATTTTCAAATTTTCACAAATAAAAGCCATTCTCATGTCAATTCTCAGATGAAATCATGCCAAGTACAGTCAACAGTATTAAAGACAATACTACAAAGGCATAACGAAGCATGTACTTGTAAAAGCAATTAATCATATGACAGAAGCTCATGCAATGCTACACAGCTCCCCCTAAAAACATGCTAGAATCTCTCGGATGCTCAGTGAGAGGGTGAGTTAAAAATTGTTTTGGAATCCAGTATCGCAAAACTCGAGATCCAGACAAAGTAGTAGACTGACCATGCATAGGAGATAAGCCATGATAAAAAGTGTGTGGTCTAGCAATAAAGCACGAACTGGGAAATCGACGAGGTCTCCCAACCTGTCGAGCATCAAAGCCTCTTACATGTGATCTACCACCATATGAAGCATGGTGTACACCACAAGGGGCATAATCACTCTCAAAACCATGTGGGGCCTCAAAATCAGGATAAGAGCGAAAACCAGACTCATGCATACCTAAAGATGGGTAGTGCATGTCCTGAAAACACATAGCAAAAGACTGTCTCTCATCCCTGATACAACGAAAGCAAAACCCAACCAAATGACCCACCCGATGACAATAAGAACAGTGATACACTTTCTTGGGTGTGTGGGTATGGGTCTCAGGCACGAATCTCGCAATTTTCTTGGGTTTTGGCTAAGGAGATTCATCTGAAGCATGAAGAGCTTTCTTTGTCGGTTGGGTAGGATTCTTGGCTTTTTGATCGGTGTCTAACTGGGCTCTCTCTTTCTCAAGGGTAGTGGGAGGAGTGAATATAGTTTTGCTCAAAGTATTTGGAGTAGTTCTCTCATAACCCAACCCGAGAACTAACCCTGCCCTGTCAGCACACATTTTGGTTTTAGCCAAAAGCAGGTCTATCCTACCCTTTCCTTCAGTGCCTTTTTCCACAACAGAGAGAAGGTAGTCATTCCCACATTTCAATTTTTCCGCTTGCTCTCTAGCAAAGCTGAGTTGGTCCTTAAGGGTGATGCAGGTGGGACACGCTGACTGCACATCCTTAGAACACTCAGCACTCTCCAATATAGCCTTAAGTTCATCAACATGTCTATCTCTCAAATTGATGCTCTCAACAAGCAAAGGATAGTTCAGGCATTCGTTAATGACCACAGGACTAGACTCCACCAACAAAAGGCTGCTTTTTAGTTAATTCAAGTTTTTCAACAGTTTGAGCATGTATAAAACGCAGCTGAGCAAGCTCATCCATAAAAGTAAGACATGACTCACAATCGGCAACATCAGACTTAGATTTCAAAATAGCAAGTTCAGTGGAGATAGCTTCAAGTCTGAGTTTTAGTTCTTTACGTTCTTTAGCAGCAAGTTTAAGCAATCTATCCTGAGAATAAACAGTATCATGCAATTCATCATTCTAAACAAGAAGCTGATCACGGGATAGATATACCTCAGAATTGTCGAGCTCATCGCTGTTGTCGTTGCTGTCGACCGCGAAGCAAAGGTCGGTGAGGTCCACTGTCTTCTTCTCCTTCTTCTCTTTCTTGGGAGGCTCCTCTTTCTCCGAGCTTGGCTCCTCACTTGACGTGCTGTTGATGTTGCTGAGGGCGGCCACAAAAGCTTTGGCTACTCTCTTAGCCAATTTTCCTCGCTTTCCTCTGTAATAGGGTTTCTTGTTCCATTTTTGGTGCTTGTGCTCATTTTCAGTTTTTAATTTTCAGTTTAGGGCAATTTGCTTTTATGTGAGACGTATCTCCACATTCAAAACACCCATGTGACCCTACTCTCCTTTGGTCTCATCTATCATTGTAAAAGCGAGTGAACTTCCTGACAATGAGAGCTAGCTCCTCATCATCTAGAACATCCACTTGTTCTTTTGTGACAAAGACAAGGGAGGACAAGTCAAAAGCACCAGAGAAAACACAAGCTATAGAAATGCCAGACAAATTACCTCCAGATGAGGTACCACTGCTAGGACTAGAAATCAAAGCAAACGAAGGAAACACAACTTTTCTAGCTCCTGGTCGAGATGCCTTGGCAATCTCGGTGGACTTAAGCTTACTAAAGAGTTCGTCGCAAGTCAATGTGTCAAAGCTTGCCGACTCCTCAATACTGGAGATCTTCACCTCCCATATGCTACGATCAAGAGCATAGAGAAGTTTGATCGCCCTATCATGGTCAGAGTAAGCCAAAGTCCCAGTGGTGCGCAAATTACTAACAATCCCATCAAAACGTGCAAACATGGCATCTACCGATTCGCTAGGGCCTTGCATGAACATTTGGTATTCTTGATTATACGTGATCTGCCTTCTAGCCTTAATCTAGGTAGTGCCCTCATGAAAAGTACTCAAGGTCGACCAAATTTCTCGTGCAGTGCGAAGGTGCCGGACCTTGTCGAACTCGTTGCGACTCAGACTAATAAAAAGAATGTTTCTTGCCTTGCTATTACATTCATATTGAGCCTTCTCAGTCTCTGAGGTACGAGTGTCAAGAATCACATACTGGGATGCAACAATGTCCCATATCGCACTTCCTTGGCTAAGCAAATAAGCCTCCATGCGCACCTTCCAATAAGCATAATCTCGACCATCAAACATCGGAATCTTTGTCGGACGATGAATAGTAAAACCAATTTTCAATAACATTCAGCATTCATGTTTTGAAACAAAAGGTATACTTCAAATTCAGTCTAAGTTTTGATTTCAGCACTCACTAATCAAAACTTGACAAACTAGCTGAATTCAGGATGTTCAATATACTGTACATCAATTTCAGACAACCTGTAGAGCACCCCACACGACAATATTGTACTGAAACTGACAAACAACAATGTTCACTGTTTCAGAACAGGAACCTCACTTCAAAAATACATCTCATGCGTTTGAATTGAATATGTTGAACAGGACATAGATTGAATCTCAAATCAAATTATGAACAAACAGTACTCACCAGATTCAGAAATGTTTTGTAGACAAAACAGATTTCAACTTGTAACTCATGAGAAATAAGTATAAACAGTACAAAAACTTGAGGATCAATTCAGAGATAAAGAGTAATCAGCATATGAAATTAGTAATAGCAATTCCTAAACATTTCAGAACTCACACACTATTGACAAAAACTGAAACAGTTTTGGTTGGAGAATAGTGGGGGATCAAATCAAAACTGATTCAGATTGTATTAATTCAGAACAGCTTTTAACCAAAGAAGCAAATAACTAAACCTGACTCATCTACTGCAACTCATAGCCAGAACCAACAGCATTGAGGATAAAATTTAAATCTGAACTGAGTAGACACTTAGATACATGAGTGTAAACAGAGAATTCAGATATAGGAAAGCTGAACATAACATATACACATAAATCCAGGAAGATAGAGAAGAGATTCCTATTTCAACCAGAAGATGAATATACTTTCAAGTAAACAACTCTAGGAAACACTTCAAGAAACTGAATCAATTCAACAAACAGCTAATCTCAGTACCAGAGCAAGCACAATATATCTCAGAGCAAAAACTCATCCTGTTCACATATGAAAAGTAAAATCAGCAGTTCAAGGATTAACTTCGACAAGAATTTCAGATCAACCTGTTTATGCCTCCTTTACATACACAATTCACAGAATCATTTAGAAGCAATATTAATCTCATGGATCAGATGAACTGAAGGCATTCAACACAAAGCCTAAAACATGGCATACTCAAGACATTCAGCTAAACTCAAGTATCCATCATGAGCAACACAAAAAGTACATAATCCTCAACAACTTCTCACTGAAAACACCATGCAAGTAATCAGAAAATTTCAGAGGAAACTAAGGACTGCTTACTAGTTTTCTTGCTGAAAATGTATTGCCTCTTACGGTGAACAGCAGTGATGGCAAGTCTGTAGCAATTCCGACAAAACACTCCACATCGATGAAACAGATCAAGGGATCAACACATAATTTTTTGGAACTCACTTCACATAGAAACACTTCAAAACCTCAGAAATCTTCAGAGAATTCAATGAATCACTCACAGAATTAAATTCTTATAACAGGAGCTGCTGGATGATGAACAACACCACCGAAATCACTGTATCGCTTCAGAAACTCCTTGCCTGATCACTGTCCGAAAACCCAGCACTAAGGTGTTTTTTCTTAGTTTTGAATTAAATTGCTGAGAAACATTTAATTCCCTCAAGAAACAACCCAAAGATCAGCCAAGATGTTGATAAACACTTGATGAAACATTTCATCAAACATGTGGGGAGCAAAACCAAAACTGAACCACTTTTCAGAATAATTTTTTCAGCACTGTGGTGCCTCCTTTTAGCAGCAAAATAATTCAAAAAACATCACAGAAACATATTGTAACTTTCGAAAATGGATCATTCAAACAATTCCCAACAAAAGTTACATAAACTTCAAGATCAACTTGATAGAGCTGAAGTGCCCGATCTTTCGGTGAGTGGAGATAACTTTGATTTGGTGGAAGAAGACCCCCACGATCCGACTACGACGAGCGAACCCGAAGTGCCAATGCAATCGCTGAACCAACTCCCTGTGGTTACTGACCTTGTTGATGCAAGATCAGACTGATCATGAAGATCGTTTCCTGTTCGCAATCGAAGAACGAACAAGAAAGAGATGCGAGCAATATGAATATCACTCAAGGTGGAGTTCTGAATCACACGAGGACAGCGCTGTTTGGCGCGTGTCAAAAGTAGCAAAAGCTAATTGTAAATCTAAACTCAAGTCTATAGGAATGACAAGACTCTATTTAAATAGAGGGGGAAAAAGGTGGGCGCAACCCCTATTGTGGACGGCCAAGGAGGGGGGGCGCCCCTAGGAAGGCCGACTCTAGGCAGGCCCGCGTCTATTCTTCTGGGCCTTCATTCTTTAGTAGTATGACGAAATTTAGCTCTCTTGCACATGCCCTCGTGATTATCCCAGAAGGAGATGGCGCCGAAGAAGGTGCTGCTGGTGTAGATGTACTGATGTCCTCATCATCCTCCCCTTCTAGAATCGAAGTCCTCGACAACAACTCCTCATCCTCGCCCGCATATGGTCTCAAATCTGCAACATTAAAACTAGTGGAAACACCAAACTCCGCAGGTAGGTCAAGGATATAAGCATTATCATTAATCTTGGTTAGCACTTTAAAAGAACCAGCAGCACGAGGCATCAATTTAGAACGGCGCAAATTAGGGAAACGATCCTTTCGTAAATGCAACCAAACCATATCACCAGGTGCAAAAGTAACATGTTTTCTTCCTTTACTACCAGCAACCTGATTTTTAGCATTAGCAGCAGCAATGTTTTGGTGTGTTTGTGCATGAAGGTCAATCATTTGTTCAACATGAGCAACTGCATCGAGATGTGGAGCTTCCGCAGCATCAAGTGCGAACAAATCAATAGGTGCTCGAGGAATGTAACCATAAACAATCTGAAAAGGGCACATCTTTGTAGAAGAGTGCGTGGCATGATTATAAGCAAATTCAATATGAGGCAAGCAATCCTCCCAACGACGCAAATTTTTATCCAAAACAGCCCTAAGCATGGTTGACAAGGTTCTATTAACTACCTCAGTTTGCCCATCAGTTTGAGGATGACAAGTTGTGCTAAACAGCAATTTAGTTCCCACTTTATTCCACAGAGATCTCCAAAAATGACTGAGAAACTTAGCATCACGATCAGAGACTATTGTATTTGGAATGCCATGCAAACGAATAATCTCTCGAAAGAACAATTCAGCAACAGTGCGAGCATCATCAGTTTTATGACAAGGTATAAAATGCGCCATTTTCAAAAATCTATCAACAACCACAAAAATGCTATCCCTCCCCTTCTTAGTTCTAGGCAATCCCAAAACAATGTCCATAGAAATATCAAGTTAAGGGGAAGTAGGGACAGGCAAAGGCATATACAAACCATGGTTGTTCAACCGGGACTTAGCTTTTTGACATGTAGTGTAGCGTGCAACAAGGCGCTTGACATCACGGCGCATCCGGGGCCAAAAGAAATGTGCGGCCAGCACCTCGTGCGTCTTGTGGACACCAAAATGTCCCATGAGACCACCACCATGTGCCTCCTGTAACAACAAAAGACAAACCGAGCTTGCGGGAATACACAGCTTGTTAGCGCGAAACAGGAACCCATCCTGCATGTGGAATTGACCCCAAGGTTTGCCAGGCGTGCAATGAGTTAGAACATCTTTAAAATCAGCATCGTTGACATATTGATCCTTCACAGTTTGCAAACCAAAAATTTGAAAATCGAGCTGTGAAAGCATGGTATATCTACGAGACAACGCATCAGCAATGACATTCTCCTTCCCGTTCTTGTGTTTAATAATATAAGGAAAAGACTCGATGAATTCTACCCAACTAGCATGACGACGGTTCAAATTTGTTTGGGTACGAATATGTTTCAAAGCCTCATGATCAGAATGAATTATGAACTCACGATGCCAAAGATAGTGCTGCCATGTGTGCAAAGTGCGGACTAAAGCATACAACTCCTTATCATAAGTAGAATATCGCAAGCTAGCACCGCTTAATTTTTCACTGAAATATGCAACCGGTTTTCCCTCTTGTAACAAGACAGCACCTAATCCAATCCCGCTAGCATCGCATTCAAGCTCAAATACTTTAGTAAAATCAGGCAATTGCAAGAGGGGGGCATGTGTTAACTTATCTTTCAAAGTGTTGAACGCTACCTCCTGCGAGTCGCCCCAAGAAAATAGCACACCTTTCTTTGTAAGCTCATGTAGAGGTGCTGCAATGGAGCTAAAATCACATACGAACCGACGGTAAAAACCTGCAAGTCCAAGAAAACTCCGAATCTGTGTGACCGTCGTCGGTGTGGGCCATTCCCGAATTGCATCAACCTTGCTGCTATCCACCTCGATGCCCTGTGGGGTAACAACATAACCAAGAAACGAGACGCGTTGTGTGCAAAAGATGCATTTTTCCATATTAGCAAACAAGCGGGCAGCACGCAAGGCATCAAAAACAGCACTCAAATGTTCTAACTGCTCTTCCATAGTCTTGCTGTAAATAAGGATATCATCGAAGTAGACAACAACAAACAGTCCTATGAAGGGTCTAAGAACTTCATTCATCAAACGCATAAAGGTGCTGGGAGCATTAGTCAATCCAAACGGCATAACCAACCATTCATATAACCCAAATTTCGTTTTAAAAGCCATTTTCCATTCATCTCCTAATTTCATGCGAATCTGATGGTAGCCACTACGTAAATCAATCTTAGTGAAAATCATGGGACCACTAAGTTCATCTAGCATATCATTAATGCGTGGTATAGGATATCGATAACGAATGGTGATGTTATTAATAGCGCGATAGTCTACACACATACGCCATGACCCATCTTTCTTCGGCACAAGTAAAACAGGAACCGAGCAAGGGCTAAGAGATTCACGAATGTACCCCTTATCAAGCAACACCTGCACCTGGCGCTGGATCTCCTTCGTCTCATCTGGATTCGTGCGGTATGGGGCGCGGTTAGGTAGTTGGGCTCCAGGGATGAGGTCAATCTGGTGCTCAATACCACGGAGTGGAGGGAGACCCGAGGGTAAGTCTGTGGGAAACACATCAGCGTACTCCTGCAAAAGGTTAGAAACAGCGGGGGGGATATCCAAAGACGGGGGAGCATCAAGGGCAGCGAGCATACTAGAACATACAAGTGCATAGTACGGCAAATGATCATTGCGTAAATCCTCAAAATCAGCACGTGTAGCAAGCAAGACAGGCGCATTCAACTTGATTTCAGAAGTAACATTGGCGGCTGGTTGGGGTGCTAGTGGTTTTGCCGCTTTAGTAGCCCTAGCAAGATCATCTTTAAAAATTTGGTCGGGGGTCATTGGATGTATAATTATTTTCTGACCTTTAAACAGGAAGGAATAATGATTCGAACGACCATGATGTACACTATCAGTATCATATTGCTAAGGTCTACCAAGCAACAAGGAGCATGCTTCCATCGAAACGACATCACAATCAGCATAATCAGAATAAGAGCCTAATGAAAAAGGAACGTGTACCGAACGTGTGATTCTAATTTTCCCACCATCATTAAGCCATTGAATGTGATACGGGTTTGGGTGCTTACGAGTGGGCAGGGACAACTTCTCGACCAAAGTTGTGCTTGCCAAGTTGTTGCAGCTGCCACTGTCGATGATGATGCGAATCGACCGTTCTTGTACAACACCTTTGGTGTGGAAAAGTGTGTGCCGTTGGTTTTTCTCAGACGTGGTGACCTGTGTGCTAAGAACACGCTACACAACAAGACTCTCATACTTATCGGCATCGCCGGGATCGACATGTACCTCCGTTTTTGCTGCGTGGTCAGTGGCAAGCATAGTATGTTGGGTTTCCTCGGAATCACTAGCGGATGAATACTCACCATTGTCACGTATGAGCAAAATACGCTTGTTTGGACAGTCCCGACTCACGTGTCCAAGTCCGTGGCAACGATAGCACCGAATATCCCGTGTACGTCCGTTGGAAGGAGCAGCGCCTGGGGACGAGGATGCGGTAGGCTTGGTCGTCGTTTCGCGTGATGGAGTGCTGATTGTGGATGGTGTAGGCGGAGTAGACGCTGAATTGATTGCTGCGCCTCTACCTGCAAAAGAGTTAGGACATGTCTTCGAGCGGCGTCCCTGCACTTCACGTTCAGCTTTGCAAGCATATGCAAACAATGTGGCCATATCAGAATATTCCTTATAATCAAGGATGTCCTGAATTTCTCTATTCAAACCACCATGAAAACGGGCCATCGTAGCTTCATCTGTCTCAAACAAACCACAACGAATCATACCTTTTTGGAGCTCTTGATAGTAGTCCTTGACAGATTGCTGTCCTTGTCGAAAACTCTACATTTTCTTTAGCAAATCTCGCGCAAAATATGAAGGAACAAATCTGTGTCGCATAGCAGCTTTTAATTGAGTCCAAGTGATGGGTGTGGCAGTAGGATGTGTTAGTTTATATTCACGCCACCATATTAAAGAAAAATCAGTAAATTCGCTAATAGCAGCTTTAACTTGAGAATGAGCAGGAATATCATGGCATGAAAATTTCTGATCGACCTCTAGTTCGCAATCGAGATAAGCAGCAGGATCATATTTGCCATTAAAAGATGGAATTTTAAATTTAATCTTAGCAAATGAATCGTGAGGGGGATGACGTACCACGCGACGTGCACGACCGTGGAGAGGTCCATCATCCTGCTCCATATCGCCGCCATAATCCTTTTGTAATTCAGTGAGCGACGTAGTTAACGCATCGAGTCGTGACATGATGGTGTCGAGCGTGGTCACCATGGTCGTCTGAGCGAGGTCAATCTGGTCGAACCGCTCAGTCGACGAAGTGATCGTAGAATCAAACCGCTCATGCATCGTTGTCATGTCCGCAGCAAGGCCATCAACCTGTGCCTGTACGTCCAGCAGCTGTGCATCCTTTGATTCGTCGTTGCCTGCCATAGTTAGCGCAAACACAGAGCAAAACCTACGACAACTAGGGTGTGGATCGGTCGCTCACAGACGTGCTGTTATCAAATTCTTATCCGTTCTTACCAAGCACACAGGGGTGACCTGCAACCAATAGGTGGAACCGGCGAAAGATTGGAGCATCGATTGCTTGGAGAAACAAAATCTGCTCGTTGTAGAACTATGTGGGGTTCTAGGTAGGCTGCACTCAAAACAAGGATTAGCACAATCAAACAATAATGCGAGGTTGAATTATAGTGCGAAAGACGTAACCAAAAGCTGCTGGAAACAAAGTGCAAAAGGCGGCACACGAAAAGGGAAACCGAAGAGGTGAGCAGGGATGGGAGGGGGGAGCGCACGGCCAGGGGGGTCGCCTCCTTGCTGTTTTTCTCCTTTCTTTCTTTTTTTTTCTTCGTTTTTTTTCTTTTTTTTTTCGTTTTTTTATCCGGAGAAACTTGCAGGTAAAATTAGGCAACCAGCAATAATGGACGGCCCTATGTATGGTAGGTGATCAAGAATTTCGGAAATGAAGCAATCTGCCCTTTGTATGGTAGGCGACCAAAACTTTCTTAAATAAGTGTGATCAATATTAGGCAACCAGCAATAATTGACTGCCCTTTGTATGGAAGGCAACCAAAACTTTCTCAAATGAGTGTAATCAATATTAGGCAACCAGCAATAATTGACTACCCTTTGTATGGAAGGCAACCAAAACTTTCTCAAATGAGGTTGAGCAGAATGAGGCAACCTATATTTTTTTGTAACTTTCCAAATGACACACAAGGCAGGGAAGGGAGGGGCGCACGGCCAAGGGGGTTTGCGTGATATGCAAATGAAGATGCACAAGTAACCAGCAACAATTGACACGCGTAATCACACAAATTCAACAAAGCAAATTATTGAAAGATAGTGCAAGGCTCAAAAAGGTGCTGGGACAAGGATCTAACCTGAAATATATTTTTGTGTTGTGGTTTTGTGGACTGTAGGAAGGGACAAACACTCGATAAACTCACCGATCAACCCAGAAAATCTGATACCACTTGATAGAGCTGAAGTTCCCGATCTTTCGGTGAGTGGAGATAACTTCGATTTGGTGGAAGAAGACCCTCACGATCCGACTACGACGAGCGAACCCGAAGCGCCAATGCAATCGCTGAACCAACTCCCTGTGGTTACTGACCTTGTTGATGCAGGATCAGCCTGATCACGAAGATCGTTTCCTGTTCGCAATCGAAGAACGAACAAGAAAGAGATGCGAGCAATATGAATATCACTCAAGGTGGAGTTCTGAATCACACGAGGACAGCGCTGTTTGGCGCGTGTCAAAAGTAGCAAAAGCTAATTGTAAATCAAAACTCAAGTCTATAGGAATGACAAGACTCTATTTAAATAGAGGGGGAGAAAAGGTGGGCACAGCCCCTATTGTGGACGGCCAAGGAGGGGGGGGGGGGGGGCGCCCCTAGGAAGGCCGACTCTAGGCAGGCCCGCGTCTATTCTTCTGGGCCTTCATTCTTTAGTAGTATGACGAAATTTAGCTCTCTTGCATGGGCCCTCGTGATTATCCCAGAAGGAGATGGCGCCGAAGAAGGTGCTGCTGGTGTAGATGTACTGATGTCCTCATCACAACTTCAACATCATCTTACAGTGAACAGTGTTTGCCGAAATCATGTGTTTAATCCGAAATTTGCTGCAGATTACTGTTCCTCGTCAAATGATGCTTCAAAATCAAGTTTTCTCATCTTTTTCATTGGAAACATTAGTCTCCAAAATGCCCAAATGATTTAGCCAATTTGGGGGGATAATATCCTACCAACTACTCTTCTAGAAGCCCCCAATTGACACATAGACCCTTAGTAATTTCACATTTAACAATTCTGAAAATTACCCTATAAAAACTAAAAGTAAAATTACAAATTGACTCTCCTTTTAATATAATTTTAAAGTAGAACCACTCCAAAAATTATACCAAGAGCTTACACTACTAAACTGAAAAATTTAAACTAAAACTAGACACCTATTTATTGAATTAACAAAAACAATAAACGTTTCGACGGTTTTCAGCAAAAACCGACAAAGCCTCTCAGCCCTTCGACTCGTGACACCGATTCACGACTCCGAGAACCAGCAAGCCACTTCTTCTCTCAATCCCCTCAAGCTGCCTGAATGCTTGTCCTAGCCTCCCTCTCGTGAACCCGGTTGACACGCCGTCGCAGTCAGCCGTCCATCTCTTCGTGCACTCTTGAGATCTTCCCAAACTTCGCCCGGCCTCCCTGATCCTCCGGCATCAAGCTCCCCGCTCGACCCTCGATCACCCGCTGTCGACAGTCGGTCAGCATCTTCACCCTGCACAAACAAGACAAGCTAAAACAAGAACGCGATGCACTGTCGAACCCCTCGGCAGCAAAACCTCCATTCCACATCGAAACCCTCGATACACTCACACAACTCTCAACCACTCAGATGCTCATCCTTGTCAATCACTCATCATCCAGACTGAAACCACCCTTGGTTTCTCACTGTATCTGAGTCACATGCGACCCAAAGAACCGACATGTCTCTTCTCCTCTTCATCTCCTCTCTCTCTCTTCATCGTTGACTTCCGTTGACAATCACTCATCACTTATAGAGCTATGAGGCCCATGATCTTCAACATGGCTCCTCAATCTCCCCCTTGATGAGTGCATTATCAACACCTTCTTCATTAACGCTTCAGAACCTACGAACACATGTGGAAACACGAAAATAAAAACACAAGAGAACAGAAAGAAGAAAATAAAATAAAAGGTTTAACCTTAATGACCAACAACCAAACAAAAGCGAGAAAATGGTCATTATGGTTAAACAGAAAGGAAATCAACCAAAATTCTAAATGAGTGCAATCTCTGAAATATCAACAAGAATATCCAAAGAGTAAGGGCAAACGAGACTGAAACTCCCCCTAAAACAAATCGCAGAGAAAGCCAAAACTCCCCCTAAACTCTTCTAAAAGATCAGGTAACCCAAAATTTCTCCCACTTGTTGACACCTAGACTCATCAAGTGAGAATAAATGTACTGAAAAGAGACATAAACTCAAACTCCCCCTAAAATGCAGCTCCCCCTCAAATTATGCAATGAATGCATCTGAGGTGCAAGTGGAGTGTAAAAAACATGCTTCTCAGATATGATTGACTGCAATCACAACATCTAGCAAGTATAACACAAAATATTGTCTAAGACACATGACATGCTCAGTGCAATAGATGATATCCAAAGAAAGTCATTAGCATGCATTTTCAGATTTTTGCAAATAAAAGCATCATCAAATTTTCTAGTTAACAAGCAAGGTAAAGCATGATATGCAAAGGCTAGCTAGTATATACAAAGATATACATGATCCAAAACTAAGAGCTTCTGCAAACTTGTTAACTTTTTAATTTCAGGCTTTTTCTTTTCCTTTTTCATTTTTGCCAGGGGTTATTTGCATGTCAACCTTATGCTAACTGACCAATCAACAATAACTTCAGTTCGGCAATCCAAAAGCACGTAGACTCCTAGGGGTGGCCCACTAAACGTCACATGACACTGACACCACGTTCCGATGACCCTTGAGCGTGACAAGGGGTTATGGGTGGAGTCTCCATGCAATCAAACCGTACTGCAATAACACAATTCAACTAAACGATGTGTAGAAGAGGCGACAAAACTGGCCAAAGCAGGGCCGGTTGGACCGAGGTGGAGGTGGCGGTCAGATCGGCCAAGTAAGGCTAGTCAGACCGACGTGGTACGGGCGGTCGCACTGGTGGTCAGAGGGGAAGCCGACCGAGGCCAGCTACGCACAGTCGGTCGATCCGACCAACAACCAGCGTGTGCCAGCACAGCCCGGTTAGACCAGCTAGGGTTGGTCAGTCAGACCGACAGAGGGGGGCGGTGAGGCCTCCGGCTTGCCGGTGATTCCTCCGATGATCTAAGTCGATGCAGGCTCTACAAAACACCAAGAAACCCGAAGCAATTCAGTCTACACACCGAATTACCAATAAAAACCAATAAAAATCTGTTACGGGGATTAAACGGGCGATTCACAAGTGAATCGACAAGGATTATGATAATTACGACACGATGAACGGATGGTTTACAGTGCAAACAAACAAATATGGACGTGTTGTAGATACTCCTAGGGCAAGGAAAAGTAAAGGGTAAAAAGAACGATTTAAGGGAATAGTAGATTAGATCGGTTTGGAATTTGAGAGTCCCTTGAATCGGCCTTGCCTCGGACTAATTCATCTCAGACTTTGATTGAGCCGGTTTGACCAGGCCTACATGGCTGGTTGGACCAGCCTGTGCTAAGGTCGGCATATTTTTAGCCCTAAATTACCAATTTTTATATTTTCACAATTTTGACCATTAATGCTATTTTTTGCTATCAACGGGTTGATTTTTGAAGGCTAGATTATTTTTAGTATTTGTGATTTCTTAGATTGTCTCATCATATCATATATGACAAGAGAGTGATAGCACTAATTTTCTCTGGGATTTTATTGTAAATGTTCATTTGCTTCTGTTTGGTCTTTTAGATGTGTGTTGGGTGTTTAGAAAATGTCATAAATTTGAAAGAATTTATTGAGGCGCCTATTCACACCCCCTCCCTCTAGTCGCCTGTTTTGGTCCTATAGTATGCCCGATGCATTGAAGTGTTATTGATTTCTCGTGACTAGCAACTGTCTTCGTTAGGTCCGATCTTGTAATTACGGTAATCTAATGATATGGATATGTTGTTTGGTATGCTGAGTTTAGTATCTATCAAAGTACAAGCCGATAGGTTATCTTCAATTCTGCTGCACTTTATACACATCCGGGAAGTGCTCATCGGCCCTTACGCACAAGGACTTTATCTATCAGTCGATGGCGTGCTGAGCCCAATAGCATGGTCATTGTCATCGATCCTATGGCCGATCGGCATGCTTACTCATGTTTATTTTATTCTCACCACAGTCACTGGCTCAGTAGCCGATCGGCGTTGCTACTAACATTATTTTCTCTAACTTTTTATCAATTGCAGGGTCAAACTGATTGGCACACTCAGAACCTTCTTTTTCTAAGATTATAGGATCTGCACTGGAGTTAAGAAGATCTCCTAGACCACACGTGTGACAAAAAAGACACCAACACCAATATAAAAACAGATACATCAATATTTATTTTAGGCTTTCACACATGTCAGACTGATAGGGATTCCGGGTGATAGGGTGTCACTATATTAATATGTATGATTCATTTACTCATTATACAATTATGAAACACTTAAGTTAGCCATAGATTTCTATAAGTATGGCAATAGAATAATCAAATAATCATTTCTTTTTTAGTTGTAAATAATTGCTCTAAATTTGAACAGATTCTTAAAGTGATTGAGAAAATAGTTGTGTTTATACACTTCATAGTCATGCAAGTAGTAGATTAATAACAACAGATTGTACCGTTTAAGTGTTTGACAAGTACACTACTCTTCACATATTGTATTATCATGAGACACTACTATAAAAACTATTTTTCATATATGTTCCTTTTCATTCCACAGGAAGTTTAAAATAGAACCCGTATGTGCAAATCACAACCTAAGGTGTCCGTTATGGACCATCTATGAAAAATATTTTACACGGGTAGTACTCGACATAAACACAAATGCCCACGTAATCACTGTTTTTACATGCGGGTTCTTAAGAGAACAATTTGCGAAAACAGCATTATTTTTAGCTGACCCATTTAATAGAATGTTTCTGCAAACATCATTTTCACATGTGATGATTCTCTTGCATCTGAAAATAATTTTCATACAAGAAATCACTATTCAAAAAGTCATAACTATTTTATATAAAGTCGAATGGAGATTATTACTTTGTCAAAATCACTATTTTACAATCGGGTCATTAAAACAATCGAAATATTTCAACATGTGTGCACAAGTAACAACTACCGCAGAAACATACATTAGTGACGGGTCATAACGTACATTAGTGACGGGCATGTGCCCCGTCACCCTCAGTAAACCCCTATCATTAATGACGGGTAAATACCCGTCGCTAAAGGTTTCCTCCAGGTCCATGCCACGTCCAGCATGCCCCTTTTAGTGATGGGTAACATTGCTTACCCGTTACTAAAGGTCATCTTTAGTGACGGGGAGTACTTTACACCCATCACTATTGCGACCTTTAGGGACGGGTCGCCAATATCACATGTCAATAATATTATCATTATATTAAAAAATAATTATTTTTAGGTTGTATCCTAAATAGGTCATCTTTAGTGACAGGGAGTACTTTACACAACCCGTCACTATTGTGACCTTTAGGGAAGGGTCACCAATATCACCCGTCACTAATGTTATGGTCATATTAAAAAAATTATTTTTAGGCTTCATCCTGAATTAAAGCCAGGATTTGGCAGCTAATTTTTTAAATTGCAAACAACATAGAATTCATAACAGAAAATACAACACATAATTCATCACAGAAAATACAACACATAGTTTATCACAGAATACCACCATCACAGATTGCATTGCACAAACAAAGAATCCATAAAAAATTATATTCCATTTGTTTCACTAAATGTTTTCAACTGTTACATGACAAATTGAATCATTAATTCTGGCCCTTATAATGGAAAGTGACATTCTTTGATAAGACTTGTTCCACAAAGAATACCGCTAGTCGTGAATGGATCACCAACAACTCAGTCTCGCTAAGACTGCCTTTCGGTATGTTCAATTCCTATGAATTGAGTTTTTGACATCACTCAATGTTTACATAAGTGAAAAGTAAATAAAACAGAAGAACAAAGCTCACAATAATATCTTACATCGGGTGATTTAAGATCAGCTATTTTCACAGATAGTGTCATATGGTGTGCAACATAAAACCCACATTGGTTTTCAGGAGGTTGACTGTAGCACTGTTATGGAAATACACGATTAGTTTGGATGAAACATTAAATTTGAAAAGGTAAACATTTAGAGACTTACATGCATTGCGGTTTTATGAACCAATTGTAGGTCTTTCATTGCTTTTGGTTTGTGGACATGGGCAGTGGATTCGAAATCTCTATAACGAGGTAGAACAAGAATATGTTAAAGGTTGAACTTTTAATAAAGTGAAGAAAACCTTACTCATCAATTAAACTTCTGACTATCGAGAAGTCCCTCTCGGTGCACTCGCCATTCGGTCCCTTTGGTCTTGCCGAGTCAAGGTACCATACGATATTCCACTTTGGAGCGATGAGTAGTAGGACATAACATCCATTCAAGTGGTGTATGCCAATTATATGTTGATCTCTTGTAATTCATGTGGCGATTAACTTAAATAGGTAGTCGAAGCATAGCTTCCTATCGCTCTTGATTGTCAACATTGCTAACATTTGTGGATCTAGATATTTGAATTCTTGATTCTTACTTTATTGCCACATTATCATAAATATATGACAGAGTAGTTAATACCACATAATAACATATCGACTTTAATATAAAATATAAGTTAAGTAACTTACAATGTCCAACACCGCAGCAAGCTGATGTCGAGAGCGTTCAAGTTAAAAAGATAATATAGATCGTTGAAGCATACCAATAAATAGCCGTTCGTGGTCCAGAAATTAATTTTCTTGTATGGTATAATGACCGAACTTTTGTTTTATTTGTAGCCAGAGAGGTATAATTGATGGAGGTCCATTAAAGCTTGTCATCTCCTTCTTAGCTGATCTTGAGGCAGTAGGTTCTTGCCTTGTTCATACTTAGAATGTGGAATAGTCCAGGTTAACGCAACCTTAGGCTTCACCATTTTGAGAGTCTTTTGGCACCAACCTTTTTTATTTTTTTGTGAACAATCGTTGGCTTATTTGACGGTGGCACAGTGTCGACATTTTCACCTTACTCGATAGGTGGAGTTACAATAGACGCAACAATAGTAGGTGGTTGAGAAGTTGGAGGTTCACTATTATAAGGTTGAGCACTAGCTTGGTTGAGCAGCTGGAGGTTCTTAGCTTCCAGCCTTGCGAGCTAGAGATGCCCCACACGCGACTAAGGTTCTCTAGGTTGCAAAGAGAAGTTGTTAGCTCATCGTGAAGGATCCTTCCAATGACTACACCGCTAGATATTTTACCTTCTCAGCCACTGTCGCTGCCTCACTCGAGGTCCATGCCACTTCACCAATGTCTGTCAGTCTCATCGGGTCCTTAGAAATGATTGCGCTCTACCGGGAAGCTATTGCCACAAATTTTCTTTGCCCTCACTGGTCATTTTGGCATCTTCGGTCGACCACCTATCTTTCATTCCCACATAACCAGTTGAACCAAGGTTGTGGGGTATCTTATTCCTAGATCAAAGCTATTTCTTGGCAGATCATTCAACCTTGAAAACAGCTGAGCCCATCATTTTGACAAATTGGTCTAAGTCCTTTTTTAGGAATGGATACTTTGTGAAGGGCTTGATATTTTTGGCAACAAATTTGTTGACAAGGTTGTTTTTAAAAGACCTCCATAGCTTGGATATCATCTTCATAATAGTCGTTATTGCTGCCTCCTTTGTGGTTTTGGGAAACTCGAGGTAATTGGTAATCATGTCATTGTAGAATGCAACCTTCTTCTCTCGATTGAGATCATTAAACTTCCTTAGGGTCAACGGGACCGTCTCCCATGCAATGAGTCCTACAAGCTTCCTCGGGTGTTGCAAGGCCACTTTCTCTTTTGGCAGGCCATTACTTTCAATCTCCTTGATGGTTATCTTATCTGTTGGCCACTTTGCTTGCATCCTTGGCTTCTTGATTGCTAACTTGACCTCATCGGTGGAGCTAAAAGATCTGGCAGAGGAATGGGTAGACATCTAAACATTACGAGAAGGGAGACCTTATTGTTTCATTAAAAAATGAATGAATGTATGATGCTAGGCTTTGGGCACTAATAGGAAAGGATAGGTTCTAAATCCGCTCCGAGTATATGCATCCCACATAGCTGGACCACGTGGTCCCGTGCGGTTCTAGAGAGAGTTTTGGTAGCATCTCCCCGTTGTTCTCCAAATAAACGTCTCGACTCGGGGTCGAAAACGTTGTGTATCTGGAGAACAACAAGGAGACACCACCAAAACTCTCTCTAGAACCGTACGAGACCACGTGGTCCAACTACGCGGGCCGCACATCCCTGGACTGTACAAACATGGACAATTTGAGAGCGTCTTCCTATAAATATAACTAATAGCCTAGTAATATTTATAATCCAACACTCCCGAATGGGAGACGACGTAATTGGTTGCATGACTCTAACTTATTTTTCAAAATTTGTTAGAACAAAGTAAGAAATAAGAGACTCATGAAAAACCAACTAAAATAATAAAATATAACAAATATAATTAGATTATAAAGTGAATTACAAATAATGTAACGAGCACAATGTTATAACTGAAATAAGAACAAATATAACAAATATCATTAAATTTAGTTGAACATGATTGCTCCCAGATGTCGGGCTGCCAATTTAATGGCCTCCTCGCCACTAGGCTACAATTTAAATCATAGGTGTGTGTGTGACAACTAATAATATTGAGCACAAAAATGAACAAAACATCATAGAGCACAAACTAATGAGAGAGCATTGAATTGCATGAATAAATTTGTGAAAACAACAAAAATAAACTAAATTGTAGCACACATCGTCACATCCTCAAATTGCACAAATTAATAGCATTATCTTCATTGAGCAAATTAATTAACCATCATAGAGCAAATATTGAGCACAAAAATGAACAAAGCATCATAGAACACAAATTAATGAGAGAGCATTGCATTGCATGAATATATTTGTGAAAACAACAAAATTAAACTAAATTGTCACACACGTCCTAAAATTGCACAAATTAATAGCATTATCTTCATTGAGAAAATTAATTAACCATCAAAGAACAAAAATTGAGCATAAAATTGAGGACCTTCAGAGGAGGATGCAACTGAGCTAGAACACGGTGAGTAGGGACGGCGAAGTAGAGGTCACGCATGACAAAACAGACGGTGGAGCGGAGGCCACGCGTGATGGAATGTACAGTGAGATGGAGGCCACTTGGGACGTAACGGATGGCCACACACAATGGAATAGATGACCGAGATGGAACGGAGAATGGTGGGGGGCAAGGAGCATGAAGGCGACGACGATGACGGTAGTATCTAGGGTTAGGATTGGAAGAATTTAAAGTGTACCGATTCACTTTTGGGCCCACCTATTTATAAGCGGGAGTCATCAGTAACTGTTGGTAGTTACCACCCGTCACTGTGGGGAGTCATTAGTGATGGATTGTAGTTACCACTCATCACTGTGTGTAGACATCAGTGACGGGTCATAGTTACCACTCATCACTAATGACTCCCGTAGTGATGGGTGGTAACTACCACCCGTCAGTGATGATCAAAGAGAGCACAACACTTGTGCAGTCACATATAAAAGTGACTGCACAAGTGTTTGTGATACTGGTATTATTAATGAGACCACACAAGTATTGCGCTTCCAGTAAACAAAGCCATGTCATAGTTTGTGTGGAATGAAGCCTGGTCCGATGCTTCCACACACGTGTCAATGCATCGAGCCAGGAAACATCCACCACAAAGCCCCATGGAAAAGAAAGAAGCAAGAAGAGTAAGAGCAAAAATATGATGTTTTGAAGTCAAAATGTAAGAAACCAGTGTATTTCAAGGATTCCAATAGCAATTAATGTGCCAGGTACTTACCACCACTAATTGCCAGCAGTAATAAGATCATAGTAGTATTTTTGTAAAATAATCTTTAGTGACGAGCAGTAGTCATTCCCGGTCCATTCCTCGCCAGTCTAATCGGTGAATAAATCATAGTTGTTCACGTGATGAAGTCCACGAGCGTCGCTATTGGACCAACTCCTCTATGGTATCCACACGTCCATGGATAGAGTCCTTCCCACCTCAGTGTGCTAGCACCGCTCGTGAGAAAAAGGGAGATCCTCAATCTCAACTTTTGAGATCAAGAAAGGGAGCATAGGAGTTCTTGGTGGCTAGGTCTAAACTATCAAAAGCTCGTTCTCCAAGACCCCATCTCCCTCTCTTTATATAGGCACAAGAGCCCCTGGTTGCCAGCATCTCAAAACCAATAAATCGGTTACAACCAATTTGTGCTCTAACAGATCCAATCTGTTTTACCAACATCGAAACTTCCGATCCTGGATCAGAACTTTCGATTGTATTTTCGGTCTCTCAATCCAGCACGATATTATAACAGATCCAATCTGTTTTCGCCCACCTTGGAACTTCCGATTAGTACAATTTTCCCGATTTCAAATCGGAACTTCTGGTTTCAACTATCTATCTCTAATTAGAAATTATCATAACTTCCAATACAATATCGAAACTTCCGATTTGAGCTCTCGGTTTCGCAAACCATAAATTATCGGAACCTTCGATACCATATCGGAAATTCCGATTTGAGCTCTCAGTTTATAATTCAGAAAATAATCGGAATTTTCTTGGAATACTTCCTTCAAATTGGACATATATATATTACATACCTAAATCAGTAGTACTTCCAGATTTCAAGTTATGGCACAAATTGCACATATATATATTACATACCCAAATCAGTACAAATTGTACAAATCACCCACGTATCTCAGTATTTGAGCACATGTACAACACTTGCATTTATATATACAATTTAAACTTTACACTTTTCAACACATGCACGTCTTTGTTTTCTCACTTTTTTAATGTACAATCCTTCATAATGGTCTGAGCGCATGTACGAAGTTTGCTCGTCTGGTTTAACTTGTGGAATAATTGAGGTGATGAAAGGTGGTATCACATCAAACTAATTGTACTCATCCTCATCAACCACATTTTAAACACACACAATCCATCTCTTTCTAGCTAGGACAACATGAAGTTTCTTATTTGTCATATCGAGCACATAGAAATCTTGAGAAACTTGTTTAGCGAGCACGAAAGGTTCATCTTTATAGTCGAACTGAATTAGATTTATACTTATGAATTTGTACTTGTCGACCGTAATGCCTTTTGTACCATTGACCCAGCGGTATAGAAACGGAGATACCTTGAAACATAGGTAGTCATGTTCCCAAATCTCCTATATTTGACCGTAATATGTGCTCTTTACATTGTTGTTGTCATAGGCATCAATACGAATACCACTGTTCTGGTTTATGCTCTTGCTATCTTGATCAACTGTGTAGAATGTATAATCATTTATTTGATAACCTCGATATGTTGTAACAGTGTATATAGGTCCTATTGCTAGTTGCTTGGTCGATTCACTCACTAGGGTTTTCGATCGTGCGATCCGATCTCGAAACTAGGTATTGAACCTTTTCATGTGTTGTTTTGCAATCCAAGCTTCAGTACGAGATGGGTTCTCTGCATAGATCATGTCATTGTTCTCAACGATGTATGGCAACAATTTTCTCGATTGTTGCAACACGAGGAAATGAACTTAGTCATATGCTTTTTGATCCAGAGTAATTGTTTGCTTGCCCAAGATATCTTGACCTGCTAGTCTACCCTCATGGCGAGAGTGAGGCACACTAATTGGATTGCAAAAAAATAGGTCCAAGAAATAATATTTCTTTCATGAGATGTGAGGTCAGATGTACCATAATATCAAAGAATGATGTAGGAAAGTACATCTCAAGAAAAGAGAGAGTCAAGTATTGTTTTTTTTCTGTAGTTCTACTAGCATTGTTGGGTCAAGTATTTTCTATCTAATTGCATTGAAGAAAAAACGCAGACTCATTATTGCCTCTCTTACCCCCAATGGCAATACATTTCGTATTCCGTCGACAATAATTTGAGTCAGCATCACATAAAGATCGTGAGTCTTCATTCCACCAACCATCATAAGCTCCTTCAGCTTGACAAGTTTGCTGATATTCGATGAGTAACCTGATGGAACTTTAATGTAATGCAAGAATTCACAAAACTCCTTCCTCTCCTTTCTAGAAAGGGTGATGCCAGATGGGGGCAAAAACTTTTCTCTATCTGTCTGTTGTAAATGTAGCTCCGGTCGTAAACCCATTTCCTCAAGATCCGCCCTAGCATTCTCATGATCTTTTGTTTTGCTTGGCATATTTAGCATTGTTCCAAGGAGATTATCACACACGTTTTTATCCACATGCATTGTATCGATGGAATGGCAAAAATTGAGATATTTCCAATATTCAAGCTCCCATAAAATTGATTGCTTGTTCCACATTCCATCACAACTTGTGGAAGACCGTTTTTTCTTACCAAGTATAATATTTATGTCCTTTACCTAGTCATATATCTTTGTGCCTCTAAAATGCGTAGGAGGTCCTCCTTTCTATATGGATCCATCAAACTATAGCTTCATTATTCTGTATGGGTGGTTCATTGGAAGAAAACGTTGATATCGCATGTACACTGTTTTCTTAGAATGGTTCAACCATGTGCTTGATGTTTCCTCCAAGCACTGTGGGCACAATTCACCTTTCCTTTTGCTTTGACCAGATAAGTTACGATGAGAAGGCATACCATTTATTGTTACAAACAACATGGCTTGTAGCTGGAAGTACTCTCAGATGTACTCGTCCCAAACCTCAACCCCTATGTGCCACGGAATTTTCAGATCATCCACCAAGGGTCAGAGGTACACGTCAATGTTGTTGCCGGGTTGTTTATGACCAGAGGTCAAGATCAACAACATGATATATTTGCGCTTCTTACAAAGCTAAGGAGGGAGGTTGTATATAGACAATCATTAGGAAACCTTAGAAATGTGGCGTTAATTGTTCAACATTGAGCAGAATCTGTTGGGTGTCGTATCATCGAGTCATTCGTATGACCCTCTTTGTGCCACCTCAATCATTTTGACTCGTTGGCATTTGCAAACATCGGCTTTAGACGAGGGATTACAGGGAAATACCATATCACCTTCCTCGAAACATTCCTTCTATTACACCCTTCGTCCAATTCATCATCATCTTTTATATTCTTGAATCGATGTGTCCCACATGTTGGACATTTATCAAGGTTTGCATACTCTCCACAAAATAGAACACAATCATTCATACATGCATTTGTTTTCTCTATATCCAACCCTAGAGGACATACGATCTTCTTAGCACCATACATAGTAGTAGGAATCTTATTCTCTTCTGGCACTAGGTCCCTCCACAAATTCAGTATTGCTTTGAAACTCACATCGGACCATCCATATGTCGCATTCATTTGTAGCATTGTCAAGACAATATATAAGCCCATGTACTTTTCTTTGCAGCTAGGATATATCAGTGTTTTTGAGTCTCATACAAGTTTTTGGAATAGACAAACTCCCCTTTAGAATATGCAACTTGTTCCTCCACATCACGCACCATCTGATCAACATTATCCACATTATCAATATACTTATCTTTTGGAATTCCTAAAATGTCATTGTCGCTAATGTAATTTGTATCAACGGCCCCACCTTCATCTTTATTAAAATCTGATCTACTTCACTATCATATTCTCCTTCGCCATGCTTGTTCCATATATGATATCCCTTCTTGAATCCACGTCTCAACAAATGGTCGTACACATATTCAGAATTTGTAAACTGCTTCTCATTTATACAATCTTAACATGAACACCACATTGCAGTCTTTTCGCTAGCTACCATGTCATCTCTAGCACTACTCATCAAAAACTTCACCCTACTTAAGTACTCATTGCAAGTACGACATCAATATACATCCAGCTCTGTATTGTTGCAATCTATAAATAATAAAACAATCAAGATACGACTCTAATTATTTCACGTATTATGTCATAGAAAAATACGATTTAATTTTGGATTAAAATATAATGGATAATTAATATATATATACCATGAGTCGGATGACATTGATGATATCTACGGTGTGGGCCGGTCCATCAGAGCACGTAACGGTGTGGGTCATCATTGGTGCATCCAGCAACTGCATTGACGGTCGACAGTTATAGCGAAGACAGCGACAGTTGGTACTTGGGAGAAATAAGTGTGTATCTCGATCTATGCATGAGGTACTTATATACTTATCATCAGTTACGGTTATCCATATAAGTATCACTAAAGGTGGCCTTAGGGTTTCAGACAATGCAATATAACAACACTCTTTAGTGACGGGTGGTACTACCAACCATCACTGATGTGGTGCTCCATATTTAGTGATGTCGTCTCAACATAGCCTGTCACTATAGGGGCAACCTTTAGTGACGGGTCATTGTATGATCCGTCGCTAAGTTGGACTCCCCTGCCAGTCTCGTCTTTAGTGATGGGTCCTATTGCGACCCGTCACTAATAAGGCAACATTAATGACACGTGTGAAACAACCCGTCACTAAAGACCATTTCTGTGGTAGTGAACCACCCTTAAAAATGAAAATATTATTTTCTTATATGCTAGTCACCCATTTTTATTTGCCACTCATTCTCTCACTGATACGTGTGTCTCAGGAATTACATGATCTTTTGGTGGTACATAAGGGAATTTTCTAAAATAAAAATATCGCTATTTCAAAAACATCATAACCATCTCATACCAATTTGAATGGAGACACACTTTATACGAAAGTTGTAGGTCTCGACGTGATATGAAACTTTGTAGTTGAAAGTTTTTATTTGAGATGGTTTAGATGCACAAATACTCATTTCAGGATTCATCTTAAAAAACCATTTTTAAAAATCATAACTACTTATAGTTCCAAATATTCCTTTAAGGATTTATAAAAAATATGAAATCACTTTTTTATAGACATGTCATTAAAAGAACCCAATGTGGAAATATTTCCATAGTAGATTGACACAAGGAACAACATGAAAATAGCTTCCATTCTTAAAAAACATAACTATTTCATATAAACTTATATGGAGATAAATTTGATATGAATGTTGTAGAACTTGATGAGATCTACAACTTTATAGTTGAAAGTTTTTTATTTGAAGATTTGGCTAAAATGCATCAAAAGGATAAATTGTTCTTAATTGTTAGATATTAGTGTGGGATAGGATGGTGTCATGGCTTTGTGCAAGAACTTAGATGGTCGATTTGATTCCTAGAAATCACATGCACATAAGACTGAATTTGAAAAACACCTCGAGGACTAAAGACAATGGTTGCACATGAGGGTCTTTTAAATGAATTTCTTGTGAAAATAGATTTTTTCATCAAAGGGGTCTTAAAATCAAATTTGATCAAATCCCAAAAAATGCTTATATAATTCAATGGGAAATCCACTAGGACATTTGTTTAGATAATGGATTAAAATCCAACCTCTACATTCAAAATAGAAGTACACAACCAACAAGTCATGCAAGAGTACAAAGACTAATACCAAAAAAAGTTTCACACAACCAGCAATACACCAAGAGAGCTAAGACTCCACAACCTTCTACTATCACAACCCCCAAAACCACATTATAATTGTACAAACATAACTTCTAGAATAAACTTGCAACCAAAGAAGGATAGAACTATAACTCTAATCTTCTCCTCAAGTTCCATCCGTACTTTGCAAAGAGGTCTAAAATTCTAACTTCTAACTTTTTGCAACATTCTTTCATAATCTAACTATCATCCACCTTAAGAAGCAAGGACCACTAACGTGCCCAAAAAGTTCCCTTGAATACTACCTGCATAAAAGAGTTAATTTTGGAACTATTAAAAACTACATCATCTCTACATAATCATACCGTCCAACACAAAGTTGTGATACCCATAAGGATTTGAAACTTTAGTTTAGGTTGAACACCATTCAGCCAATTATCCAAAAGATTAACAACACTAGTGGGAGGTTAGATCTTGAATATTATAAAGACAATATTCCATAAGAATCTTACCAAATGACATTCAAAGAAAATGTGTTGTATTGTTTCATTAGAATTACAAAAGCAACACTTAGTGCTACCCTTCCACCTTATTTTTGCCAAATTGTATTTAGTCAAAATTATACCTCTACTTAACTACCACAAGAAAATCTTAATTTTCAAAAGAACTCTAAGTTTCCAAATAACACTTTTTATTGGTGCTACACCACGGTACATGAGCGTTAACAGTGAAAACCTTGCTTTTTTGTGCCCTCCAAATAAAAACATCATTTTGTTTTGTCAATCTTACCGTTACCACTTTAGACACTAATTCAAACCAAGCCCTCAAATTTGCCCCCACTAAATTCCTTCTAAAGGACACATTTAAAGGTACACTTCCTAACACAACAGCCACTAAAGCATTCTTATTCTTAACAAGATTATATAAAGAGGGGTAACGACACACAAATGAAAAGTTTCCAAACCAGCAATCCTCCCAAAATCTAACATATAAACCATTATGACTTGTAACCATCCACAATACAGAAAGATATTCTTAATAGACATAAGACCTGACCAAAAATGAGAGTCCCCTAGCTACTTCTCCACCTGAGCAAAAGTATTTTTGATCAAGTATTTCTTTCTAAGAAAGTTCTACCACAATTCATCTTCATTAAGAAGTTTAAACAATCACCTGCTAAGTAAACACTTATTCTGAATTTCTAGATTTTGTATGCCAAGACCCCCATATTCCTTAGGCTTACATAAGATGTTCCACTTATCTAATCTATATTTTTCTTATGCTCTTCATATTGCCAAAAAATATATCTCTATAGTAATCAAACATAAGAATACCCTTAGTTACTTCAAAGAAAAATAACATAAACATAGCTATACTACTTAGCACCGAATTTATTAACACCAATCTACCGCCTATTGAAAGATGATTCCTTTCTAACTACTCAACTTTTTATGAAATCTATCTTCAATTATATGCAAATCCTTGTTTGACAACATTTTGTGATGCATTGGAATACCCAAGTATCTAAAAGGATAATTCCTCGTTGCACATCCAATATCATAGCATAATTATTTTCAACCTCCTTAGCACTACCATAACAAAATAATTCACTTTTATGAAAGTTATTTTTAAGCCAGATAATTTTTCAAATGTGCTTAGCACAAGTTTGAGATTTTTATCTTTTTCAAGATCATGTTCCATAAAGAATCG
>JAAALK010000082.1:74467846-74495988 GCA_019279435.1 Zizania palustris
CAATTTGTATACCATCGATCGTTTATGGCCTTCGCAGGGAAATGAAGAGCGTGCTCCCGCCGAAGCTGGAAATTAACACTGCCGAAGGCCACTGTCACCTTCGAGTCTCCAGGCCCGTCTTGAGGCTTCGGCTGGCAGATAGCCTCATGGGTCGCTGCGAAGATCTCGGAGCGCCCTTCACACCCCTCCGCTCGAAGAGCCCACTCAAAGACGGCCAGGCGGACGATTGCGTTGGGGGACAATTGAGGCAGGGTAATGTGGAACAGGTCCAGCACCTCTGCCAGAAAATCCACCGCTGGTAGCCCCAGACCTGCTTCGAAGAAAGCCTCGAAGACTGCCACCTCTCCACTTCGAGGCCGGGGAGTCGATTCTTTCCCGGGGACCCGAGTCCTCATTCCGGCTCCCAGCTTCCCGTCTACTGCTGCTTCAATAGACTCCGCTGTGCTCACAGACTGACCGATGACAAAGCTTTGGGCCATCTTCTTCTTGGAGGGCGGACGGAGCGCCCGAGGGTTCTTGGGCCAACCACCGCCCGGACCCCCGGCCATTGCCGTAGCTGCTGATGCAGCCCACGCCTGCCGCTGCGCCAGAGTGCTGGCCGCCAAAGGGGTTGTGTGGCTGGTTCTTGCCATCGCGCTCAAATATTCGAAGGTGCGGGAGGTTGAAGAGAAAGGTGAATTGCAGAGACGGTGAATGCGGTAAAAAACTTCCAGTAATCCCTATTTCCCCCTTTTATAACCGCACAACCTATACTGCTCTTCGAGAAGTTTCACACTGCAGGTTCGACTTCCGTCGCCGACAGGTGGGGTTGGAAATTGGAACGGCGTGCAACCGCTGAAGAAATTGACCGTTACTTCTTTTTTACAGAGGGTAACGGCTATTTGCGCCGTAACGGTCATATTGACGGTACCCCACGACGTCACACTCCGTAACCGACGCCACGACGTTCACACTCCGTAACCGCTTTCGTAACACTCATGCTCCGAAGCCATGCTGCTCCAGGGAGTTTTCCCACTATGCCAAAATTCGGAGACGAACGTTTTAAAATATTAGGCTTAATATTCTGGGCTAAATCATAGTATCTTCGCATTCCCTTTAAGTCTCAGAAACTAAAAATGTTCCTTTCGTATACTGCCTTCTTTCTAAAAAATAGGTTATCTACAGAAAGGCGTATTCGAGGGGCTACTGTTGGGGGAAATTACTTCATTTCCAGGACTTAAAGGTTAACCCTCCGAAGGCTCTAAGAAGGTCCGAAGATGGTTGACTAATGCTCGATGATACGTCAGCACGGTCGAAGGGTGTCACGATGCGAAGTCTCGGAGGATCCTCCGAAGGGAGAGAGGAGGCTTCGAAGCAGGAAGACGTGACTGATTGGATGCCCTGCTTATCCATCTACCCTGCAGCACTTTACCGTGTATAACCTTGTTTATAATACTGAAGGTCATTTGTAATATAAGGGTAAATAGGTCTATTCCTTAAGCCTTTCTCCCTATAAATACCCCCCATTGTACCTTGTAAGAAGGATCCAGAACCAGTGGTTCAAACACACATATTCAGACCTCTTGAGTTGTTATCCTTTACGGAGGCTCAAGTTTGTCCTAAAAGCACAAACCTCTTGTTTGTTTGTTCTTAACTGCTAAGAACCTGTTGGTGTAACTTTTACTCCAACAACCATCGTTTCAGATCGTGATGCCAAATTCTTAAGTCATTTTTGGAGGACGTTGTGGCATAAGTTGGGGACGAAGCTGTTGTTTTCTACTACTTGTCACCCCCAAACGGATGGACAAACGGAGGTCGTCAACCGCACATTATCCACCATGTTGAGGGCTGTTTTGAAGACCAACTTGAAGCTCTGGGAAGAGTGTCTACCTCATATTGAGTTTGCATATAATAGGTCAGTACACTCCACTACTAAGGTAAGTCCGTTTCAAGTGGTCTATGGCTTTAATCCGCGTGCTCCTATTGATTTACTGCCATTACCACCATCTGAAAACTTGAATTTTGATGCTACTACACGTGCTGAATTATTACTTAAGATGCATGAAACTACTAAAGCAAACATAGAGAAAATGAATGAGAAATATCGTGCTTATGGTAGTAAGGGTAGAAAAGAGATAACATTTGAACCGGGTGATCTTGTTTGGTTGCACTTGCGCAAGGATCGTTTTCCTGATTTACGAAAGTCTAAATTGATGCCCCGTGCTGATGGTCCTTTCCGTGTGCTTGAGAAGATAAATGACAATGCATATAAGCTTGAGTTGCCTGCAGCTTTTGGGGTTAGTCCCACATTTAACATTTCAGATTTAAAACCCTATTTGGGAGATGATGATGAGCTTGAGTCGAGGACGACTCCAATTCAAGAGGGGGAGGATGATGAGGACATCACTTCACATGATACACACATGGAGCCTCCACCTACAATTCAACTACAAGGACCAATCACACGCGTCCGTGCCCGTCGCTTGAACCATGAGGTTAATTCGTTCCTTAGCAACTTTGATTATATTTGTTTGGATGGGATGATACTGAATACTAGTGATATTTTGTTGCTTAGGAACATGGGAGATGGAATAGGAGAGTTGGAGTTGAAGACGGAGCCGCACAGATGATTTGAAGTCAAGAATTCGCTGGTTCGGACTACATCGACCACCTTTCACCAAAATGGGCATAACTTCCTCATACGAAGTCCGATTGGCGCATTCTTTGACTTTTCGGAAAGCTGAGGAGAAGACGGATCGTTTGCCGTTTGTTTCACCTCATTTGGAGTCTCGAGTCATCCTGTGTATTTAAAACAGTACTGCATGACAGAACTGGGCCATGTTGGCCATAATCTGAGTCTGTACGTCTTCTAGCCCACAGCCCAAGTCTGTTCCTCTTCCACAGACCGCCGCCCTATATATTCTCACGCCAGCCACTTCTAGGGTTAGGTTTTGCTTTGTTGCATCTACACTGTTGTGTTTAGATCCCGCCTCTTGCACCGGACCGATTGGCTGCTGCATTGGCGTTTGTGAAACCTCACCTTATCTTCGTTTGTCTGTGATTTGGCATTCGATTTGTATCCTTCCTGTTCTTGCTTGTGTTCTTGGGTTCGCTTGCAGGAATTAGCCTTCGTGGCGAGGTCAATCGCGTCCTGCGTGGTTGATAACCAACGGAGACAGTGGTGTAACGATTGCAAGGTTTTGATCCGCCGGACCGGAGCCTTGGATCGCCAACGTCGAGATTCTCCACCAACCCAAGTTTATCCTTTACCTAGCGGAAGATCGGGACCAATCCCCCATCAATCGTCTCTTGCAAATATTCTCACCGCACATCCTCAAATATACCATAACATTAAATGAGGGTAAAAGTACAACTGAGGTGCTTGATATAATTGTTGATGCTAAGATTTAACCAAGGAAGTCACGGTGTCAACAGAAGTCAAAGAGGGATCTGGTCAAAGGTGGTCAAAGAAGTTCGTCCATATTATTACAATATGATTGTACATGTAGGAGCCGATAGAAAGAGAAGATAAGGATGATCCAGAATCAGTTACAATGTAGATTACTTGGATAGAATGTTCCGGATTATAAATATGTATCTAATTAGCTAGGTTTACACACACAATCAATCCCTACAAACTACTACTTTCGGCGCATTGCCACCCTTGGATTCCCAAGGTTAATCCTGACGGGACTTGGCACTTAGAACTGGGCTACATCATTTTGATCTCCGGCGAAGAGGTGAGTCCCACCACCCCAATGGTCATATCACTTGAGGTTTGTTCTTTGAGGCTGCATCGTATCGATCACTTGAGGTATCAGCCCGATTGGTGTAATTGTCGGGTTTATCTTAGTATATTTGCTAGGTATAAGGCTGCATTAGTTTTGATCTCTTAGATTGATGTGAATTAGGTGTCATAGTTTAAGGCTTCGTCCGTTAAGTCTGACATCTTGATCTATTGTATCTTGTTCATGTTGTATACCATTCATCTAAATAGTGTATGCTTTATGCGTTGAAGTGTTATTGATTTATCGTGATTAGCGACTGTCTCAATTAGGTCCGATCTTGTGATTATGGTGACTTAATGATATGAATATGTTATTTGGCATGCTTGCTTTAGTTTCTATCAGAGTACAAGCCGATAGGTTATCTCTGTTTCCACGATATGTCCTATATCCGTACGAAAGGCGCTCATTAACCCTTATTCGCAAAGGTGCTATCCTATCGGCCAATAGAGAGTTTTGTTTGATAGTGTGGGCACGGTCATCGGCCCCATGGCCGATAGCCACACTTATTCCTATTTATTCTATTCTCGCCACGGTCATCGGCTCGATAGCCGATCGGCATTTCTACTAACATTGTCCTTTTTGATTCCTTATCAGTTGCAGGGTCAAACTAATTGGCACGCTCAGAACCTTCTTTTTCTAAGATTATAGGACCTGCACTAGAGGTAAGCAAATCTCTCAGGCTACGCATGTGACCAAAAACTACACCAACATGCTTTTTGGTACGCTTGGTGGGACTTCTTTCAGATCACTCATCCATGGCGGCCAAAATCAATGACAACAACATCATCCCGGTCAGCTTGGACCCTTTGATCGATGAACAGAGAGCAGACGTACTAGACCACGTGGAGAAATATAAGAAATTGTGCCTCGACGCCTTCAGCATGACCTGATTCGGCCCCGTCCATAGGAGTGAGTTGTCGAGGCCGGTCGCGGGCCGAGAGTCTGTGAGTTACTTTTTAGGAAGTCGTCGACAACGCTCTGCACCACGCCCTCATCAATGAGTCCGAGGTATTGGTTAATACCAATAGTGGCGCCACCTCCTTGGGTTTATTCGGCAAATATGAGAAGAAGTAAAGAGAAAGTATGGATGGCGAGGACGAACATGAGTACTCACGATTTAAACCTCATTAGAATTGTGAGTTCTTCAGATTCGTATGGAACAAAGGGCTCCGCTTGCCATCGAGGCAAGACTGCCTTGAATGCGGCAACAAGGACAGGTGGCAAGATAGTCACGACGTGAGCACCGACTGGGCGGGATCACATACCCAGGAGAGGGTGGCCGCCCATCGGAGATCATCACCGCCAAGGGTATCGATACTCAAAAGGCTAGGACCCATCAGGACCAAGGAAAGCAGTCAATCGACCGATGGCGGCACCACTGCGGGAGAGCCAGAGTGGTGTCCTAGTGGAATATTCGCAAAGAATCAAAAGAGAAGAGTACAATGGTTGCGGCAGAGGGAGCTAAAGATATAGAGCCGCGAGGACAAGACTAATCGGCCCCGAAAGATTAAAAGTGAATGGTGGGTGAAGAACAAGGCCGATCACGACGACAAGAAGGATACATGGGTAAACATGGTGTTCTTCCTCCCTGCAGAGTATTAGGCCATCCGTAAGGCCGATACTATGGCACAACTAGTATTGACCCCACAGTCGGCAATATTTGACAAGCCATAAGATCATGAACATCGGCACATGAGACCCCTTTGCATCAAAGGTCTTGTCAACAGCAAACTGATGTCCAAAATGATGATAGACGAAGGCACGTCCATCAATCTAATGCCATATGCCACCTTTGGAAAGCTGGAAAAAGGGACAGAGGACCTCATAAAAACTAACATGATACTGAGGGACTTTGGCGGCAATTCATCGGATATGATGAGGGTGTTGAACGCAGAGTTGACGGTTGGGAACAAGACTGTGCCGACTACATTCTTCGTCATAGAAGAGAAAGGATCCTACAGTCTGTTGCTGGGACGTGACTGGATTCATGTGAATTGTTGCGTCCCATCGACGATGCATTAGAGTTTCATGCACTGGGTCGGCGATTAGGTGGAGATAGTCCCCACTGATAAATTGGTTAATGTCTCTATAGCCCATTTATTGGTGTGGGAGATGGAAGAAATTGTCTACCTGTCTGGCAGGGCTTGGCATGGATGAAATAGAAGGTGGAGTCAGTCAAGGCTCCACCACAACCGACGAGCTACAGGAGATAAACATTCGACTCGGTGGCAAACCGAGGCCAACCTTTGATTAAGTCAATCGATCATAAAAGCATCGGCTCTCGGATTCATAGTACTTCACAAAATACACTGAATGGACACCCAATGTCGTGCTGGCATGAAAGAAGAACGAAAAGCCTAAAGAACTACATGCAAGACAGCTGATACCGATGGTATCGCCTTTAGACGACTGATACGGAGGCATTGTCGTTAGATACAAAAAGCTCAAAGACAATTTGAGAGATTAATAATAAATATATTACAAGAGCATATTGTTCAAGCTACAAGACAAGATCCTATACAAGAAGGCTATGCAAGGGCACGATGGATGGCTTCGATCGCCCGCAATCGGATGGCATCAATGATCCAAAGAGTGGCCCAGCCTTCGGCGTCCGAACCCGGGACATCTTGGGGACATGACGCTGGCGCTGTGCGTGATGGACGACATAGTAAGCTCGCACTTCTGGGCCTCGATCCGAGCAGGGAAGGAGGCCAAGGCACCTTTCTTTCTCAGCGATCTTTGCCCAGACCCCATCCAGCTTCAACACCAGATCGGCCTCCTCCGCTCGTAGCTGATCAAGTTCTAGTGACGCGACCGATTATTCGTCCCGAATGCGATTCAAGATAGTTCCCTAGGTCATCACCGCCTCCTTATGAGCCCTCATTGCCTCTAGTAGCGACACACGGCTGGCTCAATCAGCCATCTATCTGACGACCCATTGTACTCTCGGCCCATGAAATTCAAGAAAAGCACTAGGTGTGAGAGCATCGACCAACTCCAGGGCAAGGGAACCCATGACTTCATTGAAATGGGTCCTTATCGGACCCGAATCATTGACCAAGACTTCGACCGGGTCTTCCAGCCAAAGCAGCAGGTCCAATAGGGTCTCCCACAGTTCAGGAGTCAACAGAGCGGCAACCGATAGAATGGCACCAACAATGACATTGACATTGAGATATAGGCCAATGTCGAATGAAAACTATCTGTCAAAGAACTAGAACAAAAGAAAAGATTAGATAAACAAAAAGAAAGTGTGTTAGGGTAAACACAAGGGCACTTACGTTAGATGGCCTAGCTGGGACGGCCGATTGCGAAGCATCACTAGCAGAGGAAGCTGAAGCATCATTCTTCGTCGAAGTGACCAAGAGGGTAGGCGAGTGCTCCTCGTCAGGCTTGTCTTATTCAAGCGTCGGCTATACCCAAGGCCAGGATCAGTCACATCAAAGGAAATAGAAGACAAAAGAAGGGATAAAAGAAAATACTTATGAAGAATATCGACATCGGCATCCGATGCCTCGAAGAAAGTGGTGGCACCTTTCGACGCATCAACCCTAGGGGTATCAGTACCTGTGGGCACAACCCCAGTGATGACCGCATTTGAAGTAGCGACAACATCGATAGCGGCCGATGCATCCGGACCGATGGCAACAGTCCCTAGTGCATCGGCCCGAGCGGAAACCCCAGCAGCAACAACTTTAGCGGCCTGAGCTGATTGAGGATTGGCAGGCTCATCTGACATGTGGTCAAATTCTGCATAAAGGGAGTCGACATCGATGGGAGATGATGGTGGTTGAGAACAAGGGAGATGCCCGGTGTCAGAAATATGAAAGGATAAAATGGTGATGACACAAAGAACAAGTACGAACCTAGACGGATGATGGGACTTCAGTTGCAGGCGAAGTATGGATGGCACAGGCTGGTGAGGTCGAAGAAGCGATCGGCGTCTGCTGTAAAACAAGCAAAAGATATAGATGCACTCCAAGGGCCAAACATTATAAGAAAAAGTCAAGACTTACCGATGGCCGAGGAGTCGAAGATGGTGGGCTCGTCCGACTAGCTTGGGCCCTGGTGGATCGACGCACGGTTGGAGACGATACCTAGCATTTACGTGCCAAGACCTTGGACCGTTTTCCACTTACCTAAGTTGTGGGAGTGGGGGTGTCGGTACCCAAGTTGGTAGTGGCTTATACAGGCCCGTAATGTATTGGTCGGCCGCTGGAACTCATCAAAGGAGCATCGAGGTCATTCTCCTATAAAAACAAAAGGTAATCAGGCAAAAGGGAGGTGATGGAGATGAAGTAAAAAGTAAAGATGAAAGTGCCTACCTCGGGTCCTACGTCAGCTTCATGTGGGTGAAGCCATTGCCGATAAAGCAATGAAGGGCGATTGAAAACATGCTCCTTCAGTTCGCTCCACCATCGATGGAAGATAGCAAAGGTCGCCCGGCAGGCTCTCCAAGAAGTAAAATAGCCAGCAAGGATCCCATCGGTCATATGGAAAAGGCAATCCCACTCTATGTTATCCTTAACTTCCCCACGGACTTGGATTTGGTCGATAAAGAATAAATGGGGTGGGAGGAGGCCAAAGACTAATTGTCTTGCAAAGATCGATGGATGATAGAACTCATAAGAGCCCTGCCGAGAGTGCTCACTAGCAAAATTAACAGGAAGCAAGCAAGGAAGAATGGTGGCTGTGAAAATACAAAGGGATTCTTTGTCCCGGAGCACATTAGGTAGGGTTAGCCGATGAGGGCACTCGTACTCCGAGTAAAACTCGAAGGGGTACCAGATGGTCCGATTAGAAAATCCAAGATAAAAGACCCTGAAGCAGGCGGCTAGGGACACAAGAGATAAAGGGAAACCATAAAAGCATGTTGTCTCCTCACCCAAAGAAGAGCATCGGCGATAAATAAGAGTAACTGATTCTAGAAAATTGGCGGGAAAACACATCTAAGCAAGAGGGGGCCCTCCGATGATGTCGTCCGTATAAACATTGAGCCAAAGCTAGAGGAACCACCATGGGACATTAAGGTGGCGAATAGAATCGCTAGCCAAAAGTTTGGCTGGCGCAAGATGAAGGAGGCAGTAAGTGGCCCCAAGGAGGTATCGGCCAAGAGGAATCCTGACCTGGGTGGCCAGTTGTTTGGCTAAGAACTGGAATTGGAAGATTGGGCCCAAGGCCGATACACAAAAAACAAACCTCTCCAACAAAAGGGTGAGGAAGGCAATGTGCTCGCGAACATCTATGAGGCTGGTTTTCTTATTGTGTGTCGCAATATATCGGCACCAACTATCGTTATATTTGGTTCTAACACAGTGGGTTGGTTTGGAATGGAAGAAGAAATGGTTAGCCAATGAGTCTATGTTAAGAAAAGTCAATAAGAATACATCAAGCAAAGTGAGACTCATTAGCCCATGACCAAAAATGAAAGCGTTCAAGGCATCAGACCAAAAATAGCAAGAGGCGGCTAGCATCAGCTCGTTTTGATATGATTCAGCAAGAGAAAGGCCGATGCGGTGCCCAATATCAGTCTCTTCCCAGTCAACATGGTAGGTGGCCGATACCATGAGGTACCAGTCATGCCAACTAGGAGGAGGAAAAGGCTCAAAACTAAAGTCCCAGTTAGAGAAAAGCATATGGGAGTATTTAAAGGGGATTCGGCAGGTTTCGGCATTTATGAAGTCTGTGGGATCAGGATTACCCAAAGGGCCCTAAAAGTAATAAGAGGGATGGTTGGCTATGGAGATCAAAACTTGGTTCAACAGATTGTACAGAGAAGAAAACAAAAACGAAACAGTGAAAGAAAAGAGGAACAGTGAGTAAAAGCGGCGGATGAACCAAGAAGGACCAAAGAACTACAAAAAGAGGAGAATGCCAAAAGTTTACCTCGGGGATCACATTGATGGTGGCCATCATTGGCTTTGCCTATGTGCGAGATCGTTGAAGAAGAAGATGGTGAACGGAAGCCATCGTAAGTGGCACCAGAAGAAGATGAAGGTGAGCTCGGGGGGGGGGGCAAGATTGAACAGTAGGCAGAAATCATGAAAAGAAAAGGTAGAGTGACCCGGGTACTTATAAATAAAAAGATGACTCCTTAGAAACCAAGTCAAAATGATCTCGTCGGGTCTGCTGGGGCAACCTGCAACGTTCGGCAAAAGGTAATCATGAGTACAGTTTTCAAAGTGCTGAGATCTTTGCAGGCCCAAGATTACAGGAACCGAATCTTCAGCTTAAAGAACACCAGTAAAAAGGGATGAAGCCTAGTCCGACGTCGTCACAAATAAATGTAAATTCATTAGACCAAGAGACACCCATCATAGTTGTGAATGGCCGAGGAAGAAGAAGCAGAAAAAGAAGAAAAAGATATTATGGAGTCGAGACCCAGGGCAAAAAGTTATAAAGTACTAGAAGGTGAAAAGTTTGGGCTACAATTAATGAGTGTGAAAAGATAATGCGGCTACACATTTGAAAGACATGATGGAAGGGGTGATGATGGTTGGTAATTTTGAAGCATCAGAAACCATTTAATGCTCTGAAACTACGGGCATGTGTTGATGCCAAGATTTAGTATGCTCCAGGCCCACTAGGGAAGCCGCACGGTCAACATAAGTCAAAGAGGGGTCCGGTCAAAGGTGGTCAAAGAAGTCCATCCATATTGTTACAATATGATTGGACATGCAAAAGCCGATGAAGGAGAGAGAAGATAAGTGTTGACACGAAAATGTGCCCCGCACTTGGCCGGTTCGACGATCCAAAAGCGTGCGGATACTTAGGGATGAGCCTAAGCATAACACAACACTGACGTCGCGTTCCAACTACCCTTAACAGTGGCCAAAATTTATAGATAAAACAATCCAATTAGCCGAAATTTATAGATAAAATAAACCAATCGGCCGAACGAAGCCAGACTGGTTTGGAGCGTACCGTTCGAAGGGTCACCGAAGGGGGCCTTCGGCGTCTAGTGCGAAGGGTGCGCCGAAGTTAACCTTCGGCGTTCGCATTGATCTGGCCGAAGATAGGCTCCAAACAGATCGCGACATGAAATCACCTCCGAACAACAGGGTTCGGTGCAAAGCCTCTAACATGACAAAATCCAACGCGGAACACAGGCACAATAGAGTCCGGTATGGACTGCTGACGCGATGAAATCCGATGTGGATCATTCCGATGAAATGAAGTCCAATGCGGCGCTTTCTGAGGTGACTCCGGTGCAAAGCAACTCTGATGTGAAGTGGCTCTGGTGTGTGGGACTTTGACCAGACCGACAACAGTGAGACGAATCTGGCACAGACGGACGAAGCGAGGACTCGCTGAAAGGTGCTCTGGTAGCCTCCGAAACCAGCTTCCTAGCTCTGAAAACCTTTAGCGAAGGGGCTCCAAACGTGAAACCTCCAGCAAAACAAAGATCAAGTGCCAATTCGGCCTAGAGACCGAATTACTAATTGTAGCAGTGTACAAAACGAAGGGTAGCAATCGGTTACGTAGATTAACGGATGGTTCACAAGTGAGCCAACAAGGTGATAGCAATCTGTTACGTAGATTAACGGATGATTCACAGGAGAACCAATAGGGCTTACCACAATTATGGCGTGGCCGACGGAGAGCTTCCAGCGCAAACCCACGAAGGTGTACTGATCTAAATGCAGGAAGTAAATAAAGTAAAGGTACGGTTCAAACTAGGGTTTGAAGTGTTGATCTATGTTGGGGGGCCTATGAACCGGTCTCACCCCTGTATTTATAAGGGCTAGTCTTCTTATCCCTAACTCTAATCTGAGAAGATTCGGCCTAATCAAGATTAGAGATAAAAACAACCTGAATCTGTATCAGACTTCTATCTGAAGCCTACCCGAAGCGGGCCTTCAGTGGGCCCGCCGAAGTGTGCTCCTTGAGTCGAAGCTTTGGCAAAGCAGGCCACCAAAGGGCCTTTGGGATGAAGCCAGCCGGCTAAGCAGGCCGATAAAAGACCCCCGAGGCCCCATGCTAGTGGGCCTCTGGTACTTTAGGGCTTCGGCCTGTACCAGGACTTGTATATTTTCAGCCCAAAATTACCAAAATTGATATTTTGACCATTTCGATCATTAATGACATTTTTTGCTATCAACACATGCCCCCTTCCTTTTAGCAAACTAAGTGAGCTAAAAGCACAACGGTCTAAGGACAATATACTCCATATCAGCCTTTTCACAGTTTTAAGCGCTTTGCCACACACTTGGGAAGTACTTTTTCAAATACCTGCCATTTAAAGCTCTTTGAAATCGCTCTCCTTATAGATTTTCTAACAAGTATGCATTACCTGTAGTGATTTCGGCTGCCTTAAAAGGACATTCTCAACTAGGCCACCATTTACCAAATTTGGGGCTTTTAGTGCCTAAGGGCAAAATCGTCTTCTAAACCAAGTCACCAACTTGAAATGATTTTGGTTTGACTCTTTTGTTGTAGGCTCTAGCTACTCTCCTTTTAACTTTCTCTATAGCTTCTAGAGCCCTTAACCTCTTAACGGTCACTTCTTTCAAATTATCCTTCAAAAGAGTTTCATATTCATCGACCGATAAGCCATCTTGCTTAAGAGATCTTAAAGAGCTGAGATCTACCTCCACTAGTAGAATGTCTTCTTGTCCATACACTACCTCATATGGACTAACTTTGGTAGCACCATGCTTTTCAACTCTACAAGACCATAGTGCCTCGAAAAGCACTTCATGCCACCATTTAGGGAACTCTTCAATTTTCTTCTTAATGAGCTTAATTACAGCTTTATTACTAGACTCGGCCTGACCATTGGCCTGATCATAGTATGGTGAAGAGTTTATCAACTTAATACCATAAAATTCGGCAAAGTCTCTCACTTATTTAGTAATAAACGAAGGACCTTGATCTGTAGTGAGAGTTTGGAGAATACCGAATCTATGTATAATGTGCTTCAATATGAAATCAGTTACCTCATTGTGAATCATGTTCTTGAGAGGCACGGCCTCAGTCCATTTGGTGAAGTAATTTGTTGCCATCAACACGAATCGATGCCCTTTTGAAGAGGGAGGATGAATTTGGCCAATGAAGTCTAAACCCCAACCTCAGAATGGCCATGGTTTGATAATAGGGTTAAGTAGTGACGCAGGAGCCAACTGAATATTACCAAACTTTTGGCATGCTTCACACCCTCTATAATACTTAAAACAATCCTCAGTCATAGTTGACCAATAAAAACCCGCTCTGTTGAGCATCCAACTCATTTTCTAGGCCGACTGATGAGTGCAATAAACTCCCTCATGAACTTCTCCCATAGCCACCTTAGATTGATCGGCATCCAAGCACTTTATAAGTAGTCCATCAATAGTTCGGCGGTACAATACATCGTCAAGCAACACAAATTTAAATGTCTGTCGCCGAACTTTCTGATCAATCCATTGACTGGGATCTAATAAATACTGGACGACTAGAATTTTCCAATCATCCTTATGGATTTCCGGAGGGTTTGCTAACTCTTTTTCCGAGGGCTAGTCAGATCAGTTGTGCGGAGCCGATCAGACCGAAGCCCTTCGACGGAAGGGTCCAGCGCGCGAAGGCCTCCGACGCTCGGAAGGCTTTGGCGTGAGGAGCCTGGCGTGCAGGGTCCTTCGGAGGATGAAGGGCTCCGACACGAGGGCTCCGATGCACAACACCCTTCGGTAGGCGAAGGGGTCCGGTTCGGAGGGTCCGATGGGCCTTGCGCCCGCCCGAAGCCCTTGGCTTCGCCAAGGAATTCAAGCATTGGCCTTCCCTGTATAGAAAATTTTCCTTTCCTAACTTGATAGCCAGATGCTTGCTGAGCCAAATCATTTGCAATTGAATTGGCTTCTCTAGACACGTGAGAAATTTTGAAGTCATCAAAGGTAGCAATTATGTCTAAACATTTATCCAAGTAGCTATTTAGCAAACCATTAAAACATTGAGAAAATTTAGCTACTTGTTGTACCACTAACAGAGAATCACTATATGCATGAACATATTTAACACCCATGGAACCTAGAAATTCAAGTCCTAGCAATAAAGCTTCATATTCTGCTTATTGTTAGTAGAAGGAAATTCTAAATGAGCCGAGGTCTCAAAGCGCATACCACTAGGTGATATGAGAACTACTCCAATACCTTGGCCATTTTTGCAAGCTGAACCATCAAAATAAAGTTTCCATGGAGCTACTTCAACTAGAGCAATGTTGCTACCCCAATTGACATCTACGTGGTGATAAACTATAAAGCTATCGACGATTTGGTCTTTCATAGCTCTTAGAGGTTCATAAGCCAAATCGTACTCAATCAAAGCATAAGCCCATTCCCGATTCTACCACTTAGAATCGGCTTTTGCAACATTTACTTTATGACATCAGTTTGACAAGAAACACTACATGTGCTAAGGAGAAGATAGTGACGTAATTTGGTACATGCATAATAAAGTGATAAACACAAACGCTCCACAAACACGTACCTTGTCTCGACATCTAGTAAGCGGCGTGTTGATAGCAAAAAATGGCATTAATGGTCAAGATTGTCAAAATATTAATTTTGGTGATTTGGGTCAGATATACACAAGTCCTAGTATAGGCCGAAGCCTTATAGTGCCACCCATCTTCATGAGTCCTTAGAGGCCTTTTAGCGGCCTGCTGGATTTGGCCCGACGGTCCTTCGGAGGCCCGCCTTGCCGAAGCTTTAGCCCGAGGAGAAGGCTTCGGTGGGCCTGCCGAAGGCCCACTTTGGGCAAGCTTCAGAGATAGAATTTGATACAAATTTTGTTTGTTTTTATCCCTAAACTTGATTAGTCCAAATCTTATCAGATTAGAATTAGAGATAAGAAGACTAGCCCCTATAAATACAAGGGTGAGGCCGGTTCATTGGACCCCCCACAACAAATCTATCATAAAGCCTTAGCTTTGAATCGTACTTTACTTTCTTTACTTTTCCGTACACCTTCGTGGGTTGCCTGGAAGCCCTCCGTCGGTCACGCCGTAACAGTGGTAAGCCTTGTTGGTTCGCCTGTGAACCATCCGTTAATCTACATAACAGATTGCTATCACCTTGTCAGCTCACTTGTGAACCCTCCATTAATCTACGTAATAGATTGCTACCTTCATTATAAATACTGTAACACTTAGTAATTCAGTCTCCAGGCTGAATTGGTACTTGATCTTAATTCTGCTGTAGGTTTCATGTTTGGAGACCCCTTCACCGAAGGTTTCCGGAGCTAGGAAGCTGGTTTCAGAGGCTGCCAAAGCACCCTTCGGTGAGACCCTACTTCATCTGCCCATGCCGGATCTGTCACGCTATTATTGGCCTGGTCAAAGTCCCATGCACTAGAGCTACGTCGTGGGTTGCTTCGCACAGGATCATGCCAGAATGGACAGCGCTCTGCACTAGACCTCGTCGTGCCAGCGCTCCACGTTGGATTTTGTTGTGTCAGGAGGCTTTGCAACGAACCATATTGTTTGAGAGTGATTTGTGTCGCGATCTGTTCGGAGCCTATTTTCGGCCAGATCGATCCGAACGCCGAAGGATACCTTCGGCGCACCCTTTGCACTAGCCGCCGGAGGCCCCCTTCGGTGACCCTTCGCACGATATAATTTGTACCAATCAGGCTCGGTTCGGCTGATTGGATTATTTCATATATATATATATATTCGGCTAATTGGATTATTTATGCATTATTTGATTACCTGGCAACTCCATCCTCGTGCCACTATTAAGGGTAGTTAGAACGCGATGTTAGTGTTGTGTCACGCTTAGGCTCATACCTAAGCATCCACACGCTTTTGGATCGTCGAACTGACCCAAGTGTGTGGGAACGTTTTCATGTCAACACACTTTTTGGCGACTACGCTGGGGAAGGTTTCACCAACATGACGAGTACGTCTACATCGGTTGCGGGTACTTCTACGATGACTACTACGTCTACAATGTCGATGGATCCCATGAGGGGTGCAGAGATCGACAACCGCAACATCATGACACCCACCCTTGAAGATATCCCCGAGGAAGGTCGGGTGGAGATCGAGGCAAAGATGAAAGAGCTACAAGATCTCATGCTCGGGAGCTACGTCAAGACACGCGTGGGCTTCATCAAGCACGACGTCAACATTCCCGACCTTGCTCGGACTTAGGTAACACCAGTGTCTCCTCCATTATCTTCTTTAGAGATTAAGCAAAAGATAGCCGCATCGGTAGATCAAGCTGTTAGCGCTTCGCTAGCCAACCGTTTAGATTCGGCAGTTAGCTCTCAGGTAGAGGCATTGTTTAGAAGGTTTGGCTTTACCAAGGTTGTCCCTCCAACTGCAATCGCTAGTGTACCCCCGGTAAATCGCACCTATAGCAAAACCGATGGTAGTACTCGCAAGACCATCATGTCTCCGGCCTCAACATATACGGCCGAGACAAGCCACTACATTCATGGCCAAGCTCACCCTGTTTATTGCACACCACCTACGCCTGCGCCAGCTTTTCCCACGTTGCCCACGCCGCATGCTCTTGCACAAACGCATAGGCCCGAGCACATCATATATCCTGAGCCAGCACAGGAGGAAGAACCCCACGGCCGACACAACGACATACCGCCGCGTGTTGTGCCCCCGCATGAGAGACATGCGCAGATAGGAGGCCAGAACGACATTGAGGAGCGGATCCGCACGCTGTTTAGGGAATGCACCGGTTTTGCGCCTAGAAATCAGGCTAGGGTTTACCGAAGGTCGTACCCCGACCACTTCGACACCATACCCTACCCTCGCAGCTATAGGGTCCCTAAATTCACCAAATTCGATGGTGAGGGTAACAAGACCACACTAGAGCATATCAGCCAGTTCTTAGCATAGTGTGGAGAAGCTAGTAGGTCGGATGCATTAAAACTTAGACTATTTTCTCTTTCACTATCCGACACCGCTTTCACTTGGTTTTTGGCACATCCGCAAAACTCCATCCAGACGTGGGCTCAATTAGAACAAAAGTTCCATGACTATTTTTATACGGGTGAGATAGAACTTAGGCTTTCACAATTAACATCAGTCAAACAGAAATCCAGCAAGAGTGTCTCTGAATACGTCCAGTGCTTTAGAGATACCAGAAACCAATGTTTTAGTCTCAATATTTCAGAAAGGGATTTAGCGGATCTAGATTTTAATGGGTTGCGCTCTAAGATTAAAGAGAGGCTAGACAACCATAACTTTTTAGAAGTCAGCCAAGTCATACAGCAGGCTCTGGTCCAAGAAGGTCGAGCCAAAGATAAAAAGTTCATTAAAACATTCAACAAGCCTAGGGCTGAAGTCCACATCATGGAACACTCCGATGAGGAAGAGTTGGAGGAAGAGGAAGATTCAGCTGACATGTATGCGGTCGAATGGGTTTGGAACGATAAGAGCAAGCCCATCACTTGTTCGGAGCTATGGTCATCTCCCACTAAGAGTCGGTCTAGCGAAGTTAAATACTCGTTTGATATAACTAAGTGCGATAAAATATTTGATTTCCTCTTGAAGAGCTAGCTTCTCAGGTTGCCCAAGGGCCAGGTCATTCCGACCACCGACGAACTAAAGAAGCGTCTCTACTGTAAGTGGCATGATTCGCATTCTCATTATACTAACGACTACAATGTTTTTCGTCGGCAGGTTCAATCGGCCATAGAAGAAGGACGATTGAAAATAGATTCCAATCCAAAGATGAAGCTGGACAAAGACCCCTTTCCCGTGAACACGGTCGACCTCGATGAAAAGAAGGTGTTGATTCGGCCAGATCAGGCCGAGTCAGCTAAGGGGAAAGCGGTCATTATTGGAGAATCATGCACGCGCACACTCATACCAAAGAACCCTGAAGTAGGAGTGTGGAAAAAGAACATCAATACGTCTCCTTCAGCTAGGTCTCACAAGAATCCAAAGGTAACATGCCAGATGTGTTGAGCAAACACGAGAAGAAATCCAAGGAAATGGGCCCCGGGCCAAAAATGCTAAGACAGCCGAAGGGACCAAGGCAACCACGTCCTTCGGAGGGTGAGTTCAGACCCCAACAGCCAAACCCGCTGAAGGGTGGGTTCGGACCCCAGTGGCTGAACCCTTCGCACAATGAGTTTGGACCCCAACAGTCGAACCCTTTCCATAACGAGTTCAAACCCCAACAACCAAACCTTCTGCACAACGAGTTCGGACCCCAATGGCTGAACCCAACTCCGGTTTAGGCGAACCCCCCAATAGGAGGCTTCGGCCCACAATGGTCGAACATAACTCTGGCATGGCAGGACCCCTTGTTGATATGGTCTGAGATACCTTCGACATGGCCGAACCCACCTCCGGGTAATGGGTTCGGCTCACAGTGGGTGAAGCCACTAGAGCCGCCGATGCCCCCACCATACTATTGGGTACGATCCCCGTGGGCTCCAAACTACACCACGCCGCCGGAGTACCCTTCACAGTATAACGTTGCCCCCTATTTTCTTGAGTGTTATGATTGGCGGGGACAAATAGAAATGGTGAAGGGGAACGTTTTCCATAGGCTATCCATAGTACCTCCGAATCAACTCTCGCAGGACGAAGCCAAGGGAGATGAGTGTGAAAGGGGGTCTGAAGCTATCACAGTTAGAGTAGGGTCTCAGGAAGTCGCAATCCCGAAGGCCCCCTCGCCGAAGCCCGATGGAGGTAAGTCCCCTAGTCCGATCGAGGACATTGCCGGAGCCCAGCCTGATCGGCCTGATGAGGCCACGAAACAAGTATGGAAGCCCAAGCCGGTTGAGATGAGCAACCCAGCCCCTGCTCCAAGCAATGACGAAGATGACATGCTCGACGATGATGTCAAATCAAGTGAGGTCGCACTGTGGTTTTTATCTGTATGATGAGTGATTGACAAGGTTGAGTGTCGATCTAGTGAGATGAGTGAGTGGTGGTGTGCATGCATCAATGGGATCGATGTATGGATTTGGATGCCGAGGGGATCGGTGTGCGTCATGTTTCGTGTTTTGGCTTGTCTCATGTGTGCAAGGTGGAGATGCTAACCAACTGTCAACGGCGGGTGATCAAGGGTCGAGCGAGGAGCTCGATGCTAGAGAATCAAGGATGTCGGGTGAAGTTGGAGATGATCTCAGGAGTGCACGAGGAGATAGAGCAAGACATGGACGAAAGGATGGTTGAGACAGCGTGACGGTCAAGTCAGAGAAAGAGAGGCCAATGCAAGTGATCACGCGGCTCAAGGGGATCGAGAGCGGGAGAGACTTGCTGGCGGTCGAGTTCGCAGATTGGCGTCACATGTCAGTGATCGCGGAGGCTTTGTTGGTTTTTGCTGAAATCCGTCTCATCTCTAAATGTTTTTAAATTCCAATAATGAGGAGTTTATTTTCATTTAGTAATTTAGATTAAGTGTAAACTTTTAGTATTTTTTGGAATTATAAAAATTCTGAAAATATATTAAAAGTATAAGGTCAATGTTATAATAAATTAGAGTCAATATTAGTGTATTTTTCAGAATTTATAATTCTAAAAATACACCATGGCATTTGGGTAAATACTACCAACTTTAACCCTTCGTGGGTTTGCCTGGAAGCCCTCCGTCAGCCACACCATAATAGTGGTAAGTCTTATTGGTTCTCCTATGAATCATCTGTTAATCTATGTAACAGATTGCTATCACCTTGTCGGCGCGCTTGTTAACCCTCCGTTTATCTACGTAACAGATTGCTACCTTTGTTCTACATACTGTAACACTTAGTAATTCGGTCTCCAGGCCAAATTGGCACTTGATCTTAATTTTGCTGCAGGTTTCATGTTCGAAGCCCCTTCGCCGAAGGTTTTCGGAGCTAGGAACCTAGTTTTGGAGGCTACCAAAGCAACCTTCGGCGAGACCCTGCTTCGTCCGCCCATACCAGATTTGTCACACTGTTATCGGTCTGGTCAAAGTCCCGTGCACCGGAGCTACTTCGCGTCGGGTTCGCTTCGCACAGGATCACACCAAAATGGACAGCGCTCCGCACTGGACCTCGTCGTGCTAGCGCTCCGCGTTGGATTTTGTCGAGTCAGGAGGCTTCGCACCGAACCCTATCATTCAGGAGTGATTTTGCGTCGCGATCTGTTCGGAGCCTGTTTTCAACTAGATTGATCCGAATGTTGAAGGCTACCTTCGGCGCACCCTTCGCACCAGCCGCCGAAGGCCCCCTTTGGTGACCCTTCGCACGGTATACTCTGTACCAATCAAGCTACGTTCAGCCGATTGGATTATTTCATATATATATATATATATATTCGGCTAATTGGATTATTTCTGTGTGATCTGATTACCTAGCGACTCCATCCCCTTACCATTGTTAAGGGTAATCAGAACGTGACGTCAGTGTTGTGTCACGCTTAGGCTCATACCTAAGTGTTGGCATAAAAGATTATGCTAACAGGTTCTCGAAGATTAAGAACTAACAAACAGAGAATTTGTGTTGAGAACTATTTTGAGCCTCCGAATGGGATATTAGCTCAAAGTAGTCCAAAATTGTGTATTGAATAGCTGAGTATTTGATGCCTATTACAGGGTAGAAAGGGGGTATATATAGTCAAAAAGCCTAAGGAAAAGACCTATTTACCCCGCAATTACAACCGACATAGTGGAAACTATTCGGTACCCCGAATAGGGTTAAAATAGTGAAATCTATCCGGAGAAGGTAGATAAGGCAGACGTCTTATCAGTCTTGTTGTTTTCCATTGTAGCTTCAGAGCCTTCGGAGGATGCCTTTGGATCATGAAGTCGAAGCATCCTTCGGCTTTGAAACATCATCATATTCGGAGATGAACGCGAACTTCGATGCTAGTGAATTATCTTTGAGTATTGATTTCTATAATCCTGAGGATGAAGTATTTTCCGCCAACAATAGCCCCTCGAATTCGCTTCTCCGATTTAACCTGTATGTCAGGAAAGCAGTATACGCAAGGAATATTTTCATATTCAGGGACTTAGAAAAATTTGAAGGTGTTACAGTTATTCGAAGGGTATTTAACATCGAAGTATCCCCGATGAAAGCTTCGAATTGGGACTGCTGTGTGAACAATTCGTAGGGAAGTGAACCGTTATGGAGGCGGAACGTCATGAAGAGTCGTTAATTATGAGTCGTTACCCTTCAAGTAGTCGTTATGTTCCCTAAAAAGGTAACGGTCAAAATTTTACTGTGGGTTCACACCTTTTCACTTCCTGGTCCCACCTGTCAGTGGCAGAAGTCGAACCTGCAATGTGAACGCGACCGAAGCATAGTAGCTAGCGGAAAGGCTATAAAAGGGGGGTCGAAGCCCACCGAAAATTTTTACAGAGCCTGATTTCCAAAGCTCACTTTCTTCAAACTCCAAAATTTCCCCTCAACATTTTGAGCAATCGACTCATGGTGAGGACCAGCGCGACCATGCCGGTGGCAGCAAGTTCTTTGGCGCAAAGGCAGGCTTGGGCGGCTTCGGCAGCAGCAGCCATGGCGGGGGCTCCAGGAGGTTCTTGGCCCAAAAATCCTCGGGAGCTCCGCCCTCCGTCCAAGAAGCAAATCCCGCAAAGCTTCCTCATCAGCCAGTCCACAAGCACTGTGGAATCCATTGAAGAGGTAGTGGCCGGGAAGCTAGGCCCTGGAATGAGAACTCGGGTTCTAGGAATGGAGTCGACCCCGAAGCCGTGAAGTGGGGAAGTAGTGGTCTTTGAAGCGTTCTTCAAAGCTGGTCTGGGACTTCCTGCCATCAGTTTCTTATCAGAGGTACTAGAAATGTTCCACATTACGTTGCCTCAGTTGTCCCCCAACGCCATTGCAAGATTGGAGATATTCGAATGGGCTCTTCGGGCCGAAGGATGCGAAGGAAGATCGGAGATCTTCGCTGCCACCCACGAAGCCACCTGTCACCCGAAGCCACAAGACGGCCCCGGAGATACCAAAGTGTTGACAGCATTTGGAAGTGTCAACTTCCAGCTTCAGAAGGAGCATGCGCAAAACTTTCCAGTGAAGGCCATCAACGACCGGTGGTATACCAACTGGATCCTCCGGTGGTTTTACGCCGAGGTCGGAGAAGACTCCAGCTTCGCAGGGCCCCTTCAAGAGATTTGGTTCCGGAAGGACAACGAAGTCACTCTGAACCCAAGCCTGCTCTCAACGCGGCTTGGGTTACTTTCTTTGATAGCCAGCCGCATGAGCATGCGGGATCTGGCGGAGGAATTCATCGCCCTCCAGATCCCGCCTCTCGGAGCCGACTGGCCAATAGCGTTTCAAAACTCTTCAGAGGGAGAGCTTCGAAGCCTAGGTAAATCTTCGATCTTCCTGTAGTAATATATTAGGAAAGAAATAACATACTTATAATATGCTACCTCTTTTTAGTGGATCCTTTGGCGCTAGCTCCAGAGCAGATAGCAAGGGCCACCGGACGGGTGCTCGGAGCCCCTATGGTGGCGGAGAGGCAGCGAAGGATAGAGCAGGTGGGAAGCTGGGAGTGCTTCAACAGAGTGTGGAGGGCTCTCGGAATGGAGCCCCCACCTCTGCCAGACTTTGACTCGACTGGAGTGGCCCCTCGAAAGAGGAAAGCCACTGCCGAGCCTTCGAAGAAGGCCGTCAAGACCACCATCAAGAAGGGGAAGAAAATGACGAAGCCTCCTCCTCAACCGACTCTGGTGTCCTCGCCTTCCTCCTTGGGTATTCGGAGTTCATCTTTGGAAGACTCCAGAGATAAAGACTCTGATGCCCGAATGGGGAAGGCCCTTGAGAACTATCTTATCGATGACAGTGAAGACGAGGCCATGGACGCAGCTAGAGATCCTTCTCAAGAGGCTGCGGAGGCAGACATAGTGCGCTCCCCCGAGCCCGTCGCCGGGAGCTCAGATCTTGATGCAATTATTCCCAACTCGCCCATGGCCGGGGTGATAGTACCGGAGATCGGGGTGACTGCAGTGGCTGCACCGGAGCAGACTTCGGGGGATGACCTCAAAGAGTACCTCCGTTTGTACGAAGTTCTGGAGGACCCTGCAATTCTCCCTCAAGGCGCAGACGAAGGTATACTTCGAAGCTTTGGCCTTTACAATTCCTGCAATAAATATTACCCACAAATATTCACTGAATACCTTAATTTTTTGTAGGTGCGTCGAGGAGTGGCATAGCTCTGCTCATAGATGGATCTTCAGCTTCTCTCGGAGTTGAGGCTCCGGTAGACATGGTAGCTCCGATGACTGGAGCCGTCTCGGGCGAAGCAATTCCGGCCGAGGGGGCATCGGTCGAAGGAGGATCTACCTCCACCGGAGCCCCTGCTCCGATTTTTGTTCTGGGGAGGGGTAAAAGCATGATGAGCCTTGGTCCCCTCCCTGCCTTGATGGCGATGCCCTCCTCCAACGATCCTTCGGCGAGCAACTCGGAGGAGGAGGCTGCGGTAGATGACCGCCAGGCCTTGTCCTGGCTCCCTCTGCTGGCTCCATTCTTGGAGCAGCGAACGGGCCTCCGGGCGCTTCTGGAGCCCTTGGTGGACAAGGGCCAAGAAGTCATAAACTCCGACTTGGTCTCTGTCTTGAGCGAAGCCAGAGCCCCGGAGCTCAATTTAGCCCTCGAAAGGGCTGTCCTTCAGGTATGCAACACACCACAAGCGCATTCAATCAATAAATAGAATTACTTGGTACTTACTTGCTTTTTTGCAGCAATTTGTCCTTGCTAGAGAGGCAGCGACTTCCAATGAGCTCGAAACTAATCGGCTCAAGAGGAAGGTTACTACCCTCCAGTCTGCCCTTAAAAGCTCCGAAGACAAAACACTTCGACTAGAGGAGGAGCTCTTCGAGGAACGGAGGGCTAGGGCCGCCACCGACGAAGCACTCCGGATCAAGCGGCAGAGTAGCACTGCACTCCAAACTTCGGCCCAAGAGGCTGAGGCCGAATGTGTGGTGCTTAGAGCAGAGGTCAAGAAGCTCCGGCAAGCAGCAGCCACTTCAAGCACACAACTCGTGGAACTACAAGACTCACTTCAACAAGCCATGGCTCAGAAAAGAACTCTACTATCCAAAATGGCCGAAGTGTCTACTGCTGCTGCTGGGCTGGAGGCAGCAGAAGTGAAGAATGCCGTGATAGTGGAGCATACCATCGATGCCCTTCGGGGTACCTTGGAATACTTCGGCACAATGTTCCCTTCGTCTTCGACTGTAGCGAGCGTGCCCCTCGACCGAAAGCTGATGATGGGCTCTAGCATTCGGTACGGAGAGATCTCCGGACAAGTTGCCAGGATCGGAGTCCTTCGTCACGTCGAATCTCTTGGGATTTCGGTTGCTTCGGTTGGGGGTTCAACGCCAGCAGGCTTCACCGACGAGGATCTGTTGCATCCTTCGCGGGATGTAGCTTCTGCGTGGGAGGCTTTCCGGGCAATCTGGAAAATGGACCACAAAGCTGCATCCAAATCTTGGATCGACGAGGCTCACCGGCAGAAGCAAGCTCAGATTAGGCCTCCGCTTCTGACTTCGCCGGCTCCGACCCCACTTGCTCCGCCAGCCGACCCATAGGTTTATCTTTATAGGGCGCTTAAGCATGTACAAGAAATCTTGTAAAGCCCCTTATATTAATGAATGAAAAGTTTATAAACGAGGAACTTTGTTTGGATGTTTATTCTTTTAGGTTTTGCCATGCACTTCGGAGCTTGACTTCGAAGTATTGGAACTTAACGAAGGGCTTCGTCGGCAGTGGTCTGTCCTCAAAAGCTTAAGGCCTTATCGACGCTCGCGCTTCTCTATTCCTCGTGGGGATCAAGGGGAGATAGCACCCGAAGTCCATCGCGAGGTCTTAGCTTATATCAAGGAAGAGGATAAGGAAGAAGCATCTTCGTCCTCTGAATACGTAGATTGATCTTACTCGGAGTACCAAGCTAAAGATCCAGTAGAGGCTAGCTCCGAAAGACTTTTGTCTTGGGCTAAACTTCAAGAGGAGCAGAAAAAATTGTGAGCTTCGAAAAAGAAAAGCACTCGGACTAAGAAGAAAGTCCTGAAGGCTTCGAGCTCCGAAGGTCGAAGTGGTCTTAGAAGTAGCTCTAGAGGTCGAAGGGGTCTCCGTTTCTATCTAGGCTTAGACCAAAACTTCTCTTGATGTAATAATATGATTATCCAATTAATATGAATTGCTTTGGAAGCATATTTTTGTTGTTCCTTACTTTCATGTCCCTCCTTGTGGGTGGGGGACCGTACGCGTTGCAATAGGGTCCGTCGGACACAATGATTGATATAACAATCTGATGCTTCGGACAACACTTGGTAATCATACTTCACTCTTTCGTTGAGTTCTTTGAACTATACGTTCGTATAATGATGTTTATAAGTTTCTGAGCTAAGTTTATACTTGTAAGCTCCCATAGCAGTCGCTTAGGACTTTAACAGTGTTTCATTGGCCAGGGCCTTGAAACCTTATTGCTTGGTCACCTTCGACTCTTTTACAGATGCTTCGAACCCGGAGGCCGAAAATCTGTTCTTTAAAAGTCCTTAGACTCTTCTACGGATCCTAACAAGCCGAAGCCTGGAATCCGTAGGCTGGCCACCTATGGCTCTTTTACAGATGCTTCGAACCCGTAGGCCGGAAATCTGTTCTTTAAAAGTACTTAGACTCTTCTACGGATCCTAAAAAGCCGGAGCCTAGAATCCATGGGCTGGCCACCTACGACTCTTTTATAGATGTGTTGGCGTAAAAGATTACGCTAACAGGTTTCTGTAGAAGAGAAACTAACAAACGAAGTGTTTGCGAAGAGAACTGTTCTAAGCCTCTGAAAGGATAATAACTTAGAATAGTTCGAATGTGTGTATTGAATAACTTGTATTCTGTCCCTATTACAGGGTGAAATGGGGGGTATTTATAGGCCCAAACATTAAGGAAAAGACCTATTTACCCTTCTATTACAACCGACATAGTGGAAACTATTCGGTTCCCTTAATAGGGCTAAAATGGTAAACGACTAATCTAATGAGAAAGAAGATAAGTCTTCCATCTTAGCTGGCAGAAAAGATCTTGGAGGGCCTTAGTTCGAAGATGTACTCCGAACCAATGCCTATCTTCGTACTTCGAACTTGGTTCCGGGTATCTTCGAAGATGATCGTCTGGGAACCTTCGAATCCGCTGTCTGCCTTTATGTTTCTTCGGCAATAACCCCGAAGATGAGATATTTTCCCCCAACAAGATGCTTCGAACCTAGAGGCCAGAAATCTGTTCTTTTAAAGTCCTTAGACTTTTCTACGGATCCTAACAATCCGGAGCCTGGAATCCGTAGGCTGGCCACCTACGGCTCTTTTACATATGCTTCGAACCCGGAGGCCAGAAATCTATTCTTTTAAAGTCCTTAGACTCTTCTACGGATCCTAACAAGCCGGAGCCTGGAATCCGTAGGCTGGCCGCCTACGACTCTTTACAGATGCTTCGAACACGGAGGCCAAAAATCTGTTCTTTTAAAGTCCTTAGACTCTTCTACGGATCCTAACAAACCGGAGCCTGGAATCCATAGGCTGGCCAACGGAATCCTTGAACCAATGGTTCGAAGGCCGTTGTCTGGGTTCCTTGAAAGATGCTTGACTCCGCAAGCATCTCCGTTCTCTTGATGCGTCCACAAAGAGTAAGGGATATTTGAAGAGTACAAAAAATTCAAACCTCCATCTTTATTTAGAAAGGTACTTTTACAATTGATTACAAGGAGCCCCTAAGCGTAATAATGTTTTAAGGTGCTCCGCATGCCATGCATGCTTCAACTCTTCCCCTTCTAAATTAGCTAATTTAAACGAACCGGGGCGCCCTGAGCGTAGGATAATATATGGTCCTTCCCATTTATTTCCTAGCTTCCTCGGGGCTATTACACTTCGCAATACCAAATGACCTGGTTTAAGCTTGTTCACTTTTATCTTCGAGTCATACCATGTCTTTGTTTGGTCTTGGTACTTCGTCAGATTGGCGATAGCTCGAAGCCTTGTTTCTTCTGACAAGTCCAGCAAAGTGCTTCTCTCGCCTTCATTTCCAGGTTCTACTACGCAAAGGGATCCACCTTTGAGCTCCGTAGGAGTCATGGCCTCATCTCCGAATAGCAGCTTGAATGGGGTAAAGCCTGTGGACCTAGCTTGACTGGTCTGAATGGACCATAGAATCTTAGGAAGTTCTTCGGTCCATAGTCCTTTGGCCAACCCGACAATCCTTCGATTTAAACCGGAGAGAATATTTCCATTGGCTCGCTCGATAGCTCTGTTGGATTGTGGATGGCGAAATGCTGCGAAGCATAACTTGATGCTCGGTTCTTCGCAAAATTCTTTAAAGGGTTCGGCTTTGAACTGGGTGTCATTATCCACAATTAACTCCCTTGGCACTCTGAACCTGCATATGATATTTTGCCAGAAGAATTTTTGCACATTTCTTGAAGTGATAGCAGTTAGGGGTTCAGCTTCGACCCATTTAGAAAAATACTCAATTGCTACCACTGCAAACTTCAAGCTACCTTTTGCCATTGGAAAAGGGTCGATGAGATCCATTCCCCATCGTGCCATTGGCCATACCGGGGCAATAACTTGAAGTGGTGTTGGTGGACGGTGGCTCCGTCTACCCATCCACTGGCATCCTTGACAGGTTCGAACTTATTATTCTGCATCTCTTACAATTGTTGGCCAATAGAGCCCCTACCGAAGTGTATTTCCTGCTAGAGCACGGGGGGCCAGGTGGCTTCCACATAAACCTTCGTGAATGTTCTGAAGTATATCTCGGCCTTCGGGTTGTGAGATGCACCGGAGTAAGGGAGAACAAACTCCGACTTTGTATAATATCTAATTGACAAGCTCATAATTTTGAGCCCTTGCTTGCAACCTTCGGAAATCCAGACCTTCTGACAAGACTGCGCTGTTTTGCAAGACATCCATTATCGAAGTCTGCCAATCTGCAGCTAGGATGCAAAGGACTTCTGCGGAGGGTAATTGATTTACCATAGGCTTGACAAGTTCTTCATAGAAAGCACCCTCCGGGACATCCAATGCTCCGGCTACAGCCTTCGCTAGAATGTCTGCAAGTTGATTATCTGCTCGAGGGATACTCCGAACAGAAAATCCTTTAAACATTGCTTCTGTCTTGTGGATTTCTTCTAGATACTTTGCAAGATGTGGGTTCCTTGCTTGAAAGCTTTTGTCAACATGCCCTGCGGCGACTTGGGAATCTATTTTAATTATAATCCTTGCTGCTCCAAATGCCTTTGCCTTTCAGAGGCCTAGCAGGATTCCTTCGTACTCTGCGATATTATTGGTGGTCTTAAAGTTGAGCCTCACAGAATACACGGCCTTTTGCCCTGACGGAGATATTATCACAACTCCAGCTCCGCACCAGATGCCTGATAGGCTCCATCAGAAAAATTGTCCACAGACCTTCGAAGGTTTCTTCCGGAGCCCAGACTGTAGATGGAGTCAATTCTGC